>JAVQJF010049459.1:0-36641 GCA_036023855.1 Gadopsis marmoratus
CGTGGCATCCCTTTGTTCCTAACACATTACCCAGTCCATATCAGTATAGATATCCAGCAGGATTTTTTTTCCCCATTGAGATCTGATGTGTTTTCAAAGTGTTCCTTTAATTTTTTTGATCAGTGTATATATTTGCCAGCATGTCTACTCTAAATTACATTTACATAGTACTAATCTCCAACAGCAAATACATTTTGAGATAAATGTAATGTCACCTGTAACATGGTTTCTATTAAGATAATGAGGACATGTTGAGTATCTGCCAAGTCACAAAAGGTTCATACAGAATGTGTCTGCAGTGATCATTGACAACATATATTATGTTCCCCACCAAGGAAGGATAAAGTTTTTATGGTTAAATGAAAAGACCTAGAGAGGTCTGGTAACCTCACTTCCAGCTTCACACCCCCAGATTTGAGTCATTTTTAAACTTGCAGTCTTCAAGCTTTAGATGACCCTTTTCACATTTTCATCAGTACTCCCCAACACCTGGAAACCAGACTTTGATGTCTGGGAAACAGGACTGAGGCGTGCAAAAGACATAACACAACTAGCTAACTGATTACCTAAATTACTAACAGTCATCTTCAACCCTCTAAAATCAAGAATCACTTTGGAACGCCATGATTTACTGGCACACTTAGTCTACCAAAATATGGACCTATTGTTGTATGTCAGGATTTCCCAACCTAATAAGAACCAGCACCTACACACAGAAACACATGCACAGTTCAGGTAATCACCATCCTCCATCGCTCCTTCCCTTCCTCTCTGCCTCTCCTTTAGCTCTAATGCTTGTTCCTCATGTGTAGACCCATGGGTGATGAATCCATCACAAAGAGAAGATATATTTATTCTGTCTCAGGATGCCCACCCCACATCCCAAATCCTAATTTGTCTGAGCAGAGACGGGTCCGACGCACAGACTGATGGGATATGCTGCTGTACGCATGTCGGCCTATCAGTCTTCCTCCGGGCTCTCTGCTCGTGCCGTTTCTTATCTCTGGGATGGCCTCTTGTTTACTGACACCATCAGTTAAACACAACATCCTCTAATATCTGTTCGACTAATGACTGTGCTGTAAAATCTATCAATCTGCAGGCACCACAGACTCCCAGGGAGACGGTGCGGAATAAGACTGTTAAAGCAGAATGTTGTTAGAAAACACGGCAGGTACATTTCCCACCAGACAATCTTTACAAACACGACTCTCCCTTCCGAGCAAAACCAAGTTCGCCAGAATGTGAGCTATTTCTGTCGCGTAAACACTCATCGCATCCAACCTGCTGTGTTACCAACGACCATCAACAATGCAATTAATGAACACAATGATGATAGCACCAGGAGGACATTCCTCTTTGCTCATCATGCATTCCACGCCGCATGCTATTACAAATGACCAAACACTCCATATAATAGCACATCATTTAGCCGATGTCCTTCGCTGGCTTGGCTCCCCGCATACTCCGCACTGGCCATCAAAATCTCTGTGATAGAGCACATTAATTACACCCATCCGGAGACAGCTATGATTACAATTTCACACGTTTGAATGGACTACAGCCATTTGCCACAAAACTACAGAGGCAGAGCAATGACTTTGGCGGGCAGGGAGGCAGGGGAGGGGGTGGGGGGGGGGGGGGGGGGAGGCTTCGTAATTCTCTGGCGAACTGCAGATGCAGGATATGTGGACGCATGGATGCTGACAGCTCTGGCGTTTAAGCAATGCGCTGTAATTGCATGCAAATGGACCTGAATCTGTATCTTAACACATCTTCATTAGCCAGTTCACAAGTGTCTGCGGCTTAGCTGGCAGGACAATGGAGGGTTGAAGTTAATTCTTAGTAGGCTGGTTCTGTTTTCATATTGGACAACTTTAATTAAGCGATAGATTAAGTTTTGAAGGGACAGTTTAATGCATTGAATCCCATGAGTGCTCTAATAAACAGCAGAACATAATCAGTCAGTGATATCTAATGGGGTTGAAAATAAAAACAGACGTCTATATTTTTCATGCCAAGAGCCTTTTTTTCCGACTGTAAGAAGATCTTAAACATTACACTAAATGTCTGTGTATTTCATGTATTGCTTTAATACATTGGTATTAATGGTATGCCTCTATGCAAGAGGGTTATTACTAGGTACATTTTGGGAAATACGCTTATGTATCTGTACGCCTGTTAGCTTAGCATATCATAAAGACTGGAAATGAGAAAACAGCTAACTGGGCTCTCTCCCACAAGTAACAGAATCCACCTGCCAACACCTCCAAAGCTTATTAGTTTTGATTTAGTTGAACTCTACAGCTTCGTATTAACTGGATAGAAACGAGCGGTATCACTCTTGTCATCTCAAGAAAGCCAATTAGCAAAATTCCAAAAATGTCAAAATATCCATTTAAACCTGCAATAACTGATTTATTTTGGCTACTTGGGGAAGCACAGCAATCTATAACATTTACATAGTGTTACTTTATAAAATGTATATGGCTAACGTGACAGCGAACACTTTCTATTGACACTTTCAGCACAGTAGCACAACACTAGCATTCATTTGGAGTCGTGCTTCTGTCCAATCATTACCATTTTAGCTCCGTTTTGGTCTCTAAAAACAACTCCTGAGAAAAATACATGTCCCATAGCTGCTAAATGTTTCACTATGTTCACAAGGTATTTGCTAACTATGCCTGTCTGCTGCTCGGTGCTGAGAGCTGAGGGGAACTACAGAGGCGGGTGATGGTTCAATGGGCTTGTCACTTACAGCGACACCTTTTACATTACACGTACTCATTTGGTCCATTGTTAATATTAAAATATTGATAGATGCATCACCAAGGGCATAGATTTTATATAGATTATCTATAACAGCTTTGGTGAGTAATAACTGCTGATGGTGATGAAGTGTGTGGCAGCGCACATTATATTCATTCTCTCTTGCAAAGGGTGCCTCAAATCTGTTATTTTCTTTTTCTTGTGTCTGGAATCGTTTTGACCCGTAATCCCCAAGATTATAGTGGCTAAACTGCCCACTGTGTGTTTTCATGCTCTTTATCAACTCCTGGTATGCTATGCTGAGAGGACTGCTGGCCTCTGGATGCCCTTACCCTGACATTCAGGGATCACAGGGGTAGCTCGCTGTGCACACGCACGTGTGTGTGTGTGTGCGTGTGTGTGTGTGTGTGTCTGCATGAGCGCAGGCGTCTCCGATGCCCTTGGGGCGGAGACCAGCTCCTAGGAGGTAACAGCAGGTCAGGGGGCACAGCAATTAGGGAGCAGTTGGAACCATTAATTAGGCTATATATCACTTAAACTATTGTTGTTATAGACTGTGTACTATAAACTGGAAATAACCTCTGGACAAGTTTCCCACCACATCATATTCCTATTAGGCTTCAGTCCAAATAATTGCCACGGACGGGTTTACTCCTGCACCTTAAGTAACCCAATAGCTGGACAGAAAAAGACTTCTGAAAGAAAGACACTCAGGACACAGAAATGATAATGGCAGAAAATAACAAATAAGTAAGTGAACCTCGGAGACAATGTCTGGCACTGAGAAAGACTCTTTCAACTCTGTGGCCCGTCTTCAGGCAATGTGTCTCCTGAATTTACATCAGGATTTTTTTTTTTTTTCAGAGGGTTTCACCTGTGATCCGAGCCCACCTTGAGCAGTTTGATTTTCCTCTCTGTGCCTCCAAGCCAGGCTGTTGAACTTTCAAAGGCGGCGAGTAAAGCCGCGGTGAAATTCTCGGCGAGGGGGATCTAAGCCTGTGAGATCGGGGGGCTCTGCGTCTGAAAGGGATGGTGGATGGGTGGAGGCTATGGTTGTTTAGAAACCATAGAAATGCGGCTCGTAATGGTGACTGACAAGGCCACCCACGAGAGGGAAGGACAGTCTGCTCAGACAGACGGGAGCAGTTGCACAAGAAGGACGCGATGTGCATGAATGTGATTGCGCAAGGAGACCTCTTCATACAGACGTCATCAAGCCCTGTGTGTGGCAAGTGGGGTGATATCCTGCTGTAGCCGAACACGACAACCACAACCGCCAAACCCTTCAGTTCGACGATAAGGCTCTTCCTGCTGTTGCTGGGCCTCTCTAACCCACAACCAAAGGATAAGCGAGAACGCAGAAGCAAGCGCCCCATGAGTAGCAGAGGCCATTTTGCCAAGCCACCGAGTGATTGACAGGGGCTGACGATAAAGGCAGAGAGGAGCGGCGTTGAAGGATATCGGCCTTGGTGATGGAGTGCTCATGGGGAAGAGTAGCTATTGAATCCTCTTTTTAATCTGTCTGTCAAGGTTATTGAAAGTGCTGTCTTCGTTATTGCACGCCAGCCTTGGACTTGGAGGGGCCATAAGTATGAGAACACACCCTGTTCTGGTGGGCTGATAAACAAGCTGTAAGCAAATACACACACAAACACACACACGCGAACTGAGACAGACGCACAAGCATGCACATGTATAAACACACTTTAAGACGAAAGTGCAGCTCAGGGTACTTTTAAGTTTTAAGTTTTTTCTTCATGCAAAACAAGCCTGAGTGGAAGGTAATGGAGGGCGAGAGCAGTGAGCGCTGTATTGAATCTGTGAATGTTACCAGGTGGACAGACCATTAATCCCATCAAGCCTCGGTTGTCAACCCAACCCCCCCCCAACTGCCACCGCTGCTGTTGGAGCTCAGTTTGGATTGAGGGGGCTCCACTCCAAACCAGACCCCTTGTTTCAATCAATGTTCATCAGCGGGTCTAGCAATAAGTTGTCAATGGGATTCTCATTAGGATTCAAGTATGCTTTTGAATAATATTGTATAGTACTGCATCACACTGACAGATGACTGGGTGAGTGGCAGTTGAGAGCTTGTCACGGAGTGAATTTTAATCAAAAGAGGGGATGGTGTCAGGCAGAAATTGATGTGTCTGTATCAAGCCACTGATACTGCATGTTCCTGTTCTGCCTGATAATCTTTTGAAGGAGTTTGCCACACCATAATGAGGTTTACATACCCATCTCTACTTTTACTCAAGTAAATTTGTTATATTCAATTTGCTTTGGTACGTTGACAAAACCACATTGCTTCATCATTGACTTACCCTCGTCAAGAGGAACCAGACGCTAGTGAAAATGAGAAAGGCAGAGTTCGTACCACAGGGTGTATTTAAAGATGGACGACGTGTCTCCACTTCCTCCCACTGTACAAACGTGAACCCAAAATAGTTGGTGCGCTGGCGATGTAATTTGGAACCAGAGTCTGCGCACGTACTGATCTATTGAAGTCCCGCCCACATGGAAACGCCCTGAAAAGGGAGTGATTTAGTGAAAGACGTGCGGACACAAGCTTTCCTCGGTACGTGTGTTTACCGATTGACATATTCAAATAACACAAGTAACAAATCAGCGTACTCAGGTAATACAAATACAAACACGCCCGGTCGCTTACTGTAGACTAACCAGTTCTCACTCTGTACAGAAACTCTACAGTGGAAATGCATAGCGACGGACCAGTTGTACCTTTTATCATTACACACTTTCACATTTGCACCAACAACAGTAATTTAACTCTTAACTTTTCTCACCACATATACAACAGTGCACTTATGTAAACTCAAGACTAGTTGTTACTGGGAAACATTTAACATAAACATCGCTCATAACTCTCATTTATACGCGGCAACAGCATTAACACAACGTGGCCTAGCACTGTAGTTAGCATTACAAGAGCTAATGTGGCTAGCTTAATCGCCGTCAGCTAATTAACATAATTCCGTCACAACACACGGACATATTCCATGACAGATCATTTCCTTAACATTTCTACATATTCCTCTAACACTCTAATAACCATGAACCATTAATATGAGGGAGCTCATACCTGAAAAGGGTGGGTTTTAGTGAAAGATGTGCGGACACAAGCTTTCCTCCGTACATGTGTTTACTGATTGACAGGAAGGAGCGAGCCGTCCCACAACGTAGCTCAGCGGCTCTATGTTCCCCCTGCTGGAGCCCCTGTGTTACTACGCCTGCATGTTCTTACATCTATCACACACACACACACACACCTGCCCTGTCACAGCCCCTTTTTATAGCATCAAATAACAAATTAAAACCAGACTGAACAGACAAAGGGACACTTGAACAAAATAAGTAATAAGAACTACGTAAAAAAGACAGAAACTATCTTTTGGAGCATTTTATTTCACGTGCACTTTGATTAGTCAGTTTGGCCCGTGGCCCATCTGTTAACACGGAGGAGGGCTGGGTTTGTGACCTATACTGTGGACAGCCACCAGGGGGCGATCTAGATGTTTGGGGTGCGGTCATGTCATCCATCTTTATATATACAGTCTATGGTTCGAACAGTGGGGGGAGGCCAAACCTGTGACATGCTAACATAGAGTAACGTCAGTGGGCGTGTCTCTGTTGCCTCTGCCCTGCAGTGGTTGGCCAGGGCCTCAAAGGTCATGATTGATACATGAGGTCACCCCCACAGACACCCTTAAGTGACACCTCTAGTCTGGTTCAGTTTATTGATCCCCGTGAAAAGTACACAGTAGCACTGTAAATGGGGCAGCATTAGCCGACGTCATTGGTGAGAAATGAAAGGACAACAGCAACTATACGGTGTCTCTCAGTCTTGTGTGTGACTGTTATCAATGTTCCTGTTAATGCGATGTCACTTTTTCAACATTCGAAAACATGCTGATAAATAAGAGAAATAAAGACAATCATCAGCCTGACCCTTCAAGGAATTGTTCGCATTATGTCAGATCGGAGTGGAAGACTAATGCAATGAGTGGAAAGCAAACTTTATGAAAAAACAACAAAACACATCCCCGTCCAATATCATGAGCTGTGTGAATTGCATGACCAACCAAATGGAACTAATTGTAATTAAGATCTACTCAAGGTTAATTTGGTCAGTAATGGTATTAAGTATGTATGGAGTAGCCTTTTTCTAAATACCAGTCCATTAAATCTGTGTTATTAAAAGATGATATTGAAATGAGACCAAGCATATACACATTAAAAATAATTAATTTGTTCTGTGTGTTTTTCCTGAGAGAAAGATGAGAGTGTAACTAAAGGTTGGATTTTAATGTTTATTATCACTAATTATCTCTTTATTCAAACATGTCCCCCACCCCCACTATTTCTTTTCACATCATTCTGTATGGAGCGAGATATTCATGCGCTTTGGTTAAAATCGATTGGTCGACATCCGCTCATTTGAACTCCATTCAAGTTGCAAATAAAAGACAGTCTTTTAGGAGAGAGCTTTGGTAAGCAAGGAGTGCTTCTTGAAAACTGGCATCTCTCCAAGAGAAACAATCTATTCTCTTATTCATTTCATTTGGAAACTTTGCCACAGATTGCCCTTAAACAGAATAATTTCATATGCCAAAAGCGTTGCTTTGTTATCCCTTGCAAGGCTAGCTTCTATCAACACAGTGGTCTGAAATTACCACTGCTTTTCAGTGAGCTCTACCTCGTATCAAAGGCTTACCTTGCCTTGTATTCAAATTTTTCCTCCATTATTTTGACCATTAATTTCTTTAGAATAATAAACCTCTGGAAGATATAAAATCCCTGAAAGGTGTATTCTAGTCAAGCAAAATCGCTTATTTACTTATGAGAAGCCAGTAATTTGTGCTGTCCCTGAACCATCAATGGCCATCAATCAAGACACAACAAAAGCTACTGTATATGAATACACTCTTAGTCTATTCCACCCCTCCAGCATGTCCTTTATTCCTATAATATATAAATCTGCTGTTGACTGTGTAGAGTTTGAAGCGAAATGCCTTCTATACCATACAGTGGCAATTAGCGACTGCGCGTGCACACGCATGCATGTGTGTGCACGTGCATGGGAATACTTGTTTAAGAGAGATATTGTTATCACCATAACATTATCAGCTGCAGTTTACAGTCCAGTGGCAATTAGAATGTCTGCTTGTGTGTGTGTGCGCGCGCTCAAAACATATGCTGGAGCCAGTGGGGAATAGTTTTCCCCAGAGAGTATTCCACACAGCCCTCCAGTCAGTATCTCAAATTAGAGGGAGCAGCAGCATAGCTGTGCCTCATCCACTTTAATAGCATTTTAACTGTTATTGGAGCTTTTATATATGAGCATTCAGCGATGCTGGTCATGCCGGCACGCCTATGAAAAGGACAGTGCCACAATAGCCTCCAACTGAACTGTGACAGGCCAATTAATGAGCCTTCATTGGGAAACAGTCGTTACATAGGTCACCTAAGAAGTGTAATTAGAATGCATTGTAGATTCTTGTTTTTATTGAGAGCGTTAAATTGAAAGAGGGAGACGCAATCAATGGCAAGTTGTTATAACAACGTCGGGTGATAGATTTGGGTCCAAAGAAAAAAGAAAAGGTGACTGTTTATGGTGGAGATGCAAAGCGGCTGACATGCAAGAGTTAGCGCATGTATTTGCTACCACACACACACACACACACACACACAACACACACAACACACATAAATGTCGCCCGTGAGGCTTGATAGATGTGTCACAGTGGAGACGTGAATGGGAGCCAATTACATTTATAATGTCAAACGTGGTGCAGAAATTAGCTTCAGTATTATTATGGGAAAGCTAATTGCAAGGAAATGCTAAAATGATTTAAATCACCAGGGCCGTTTCAAGACATTAAGACATTTTGAAGATAACTACAGCACTAACAATTTGTACCACCCATTTTATAATTACATTTAATAGGCTGTCTTATCAGTACTCTAAAAGTGGATTCGGATTATCGCAGGCCGGACCAGACTGACAGAGCAAAAATGTATTTCTTTTTCTTTTTTTTTTTTTTTTTGAGTGATGAACGCTGGCCATTCTGCTCATAGGAGAAGGGAGAGAGATAATATTCCGGGGGTTAAACTCTTGGATTGCCTCTTCAAAAGGTAAAATGGAGCAGAACGCCATTGGCGGGGCGATGCTTTGTATTTTCAAGAAGGCAGTCTGGAAGGTCCACTATTGGCATTCACCGCCACTTAACTTCCCACCGCAATAGATTTCCTACAGTATGCAAAGACACATACAGAGCGTGTTGCCAAGCCGTTCTCAGAATTGACCCCATCCAGCGGCACTGACCTCACCATTGTTGGCGCTCTCAGCATTCAGATTGTATGCTAATAAGGGCAACGGATGGAGGGAAGGGGAGCCAGAGACATGCTTTGTTATTAATTGTACGCAACACTTGAGTTGCTGCTGCTTAATAATCTTCAAGGTCCAACACTTCAGCGACGCTATGAATTATGTTGGTTTTACAGAGCGAAGCAGTATGTAAGTATTGTCCATAAAGGGGTGAATGTAAAAAAAAAGAAAAAGGTCAAAGGAATTCAGTGTATTCTTCACGAGCCTCTTTTCCTTTTTTGCATTAAGCACAGACTTTTTGTCCCCAAATTCATCTCCCTCATTGTAGATCATTTCGAAGGACAATCAACACTTTTTAAAGAGCAATTTGTTGCCGGGTACGAGACGGCGAGTCCCGCCTCCAGGTTTGCTGTGTCACAAGTATAGTGCTGCCTGAATTGTGGCTTGGAGTCGGAAGAAAAGAGCCACAGGAGACGCCGCGGTGAAGAAGAATCGCTGATGAATGAAGGGGACACGAGAGAACATGTGAGATTGTGTGCACATTTAAAGGGAAGCTAGAGGGGAGGGGGATCTGTATTCTGTGAGCGTCGGCCGCCAAGGGCTTAGGGCTCTCTGTTCGCAGCACCTGAAAGCCTTATCCACAGGTGTACAATCAGCAACATAAGCAATAGGCCCTTTAGCCTGAGACCACATCATCCGTGGGCCAGCCATGCAGACCCAGGGTGCCGCTCGGAGCTTAGAAGGAGATTAAGGTCCGGATCTCATGAAGGAGGAAATGTATCATTCATAAAGGAACATTTCCTAATGGTCTATGGCGTCTACAGCATGTCTTAACCATTTAACCTCTGGCTCAAATGAATTCACTTGCTAGTTTCTCTGTGAGGTTTTCACAGCGCACGCAGGATTTTCACAAAAGAGTCAAACAAATCGATGGGTGTTTCTCCACTTGATTTGTTGGTTGGTTGCTTATGCCAGTCAAGCCAGTGGCGTTTGTTCCCTCCTTCAGATGTGGGCACGATCTACAGCCGTGGGCTGCAAACCTTTCCCTGCCATTGTGGCATTAGGTGACACATAACCACTAATGTTAATGGTGATATTTGGTTGTTACTGCTGTCATTCCGCATCTACCTTATTGTCAACAAACCCCATGTGCAGATCAAAACCAACAATGAACACGTATTGTGAGTGTTTCCAAACCCTGATATCTCTTCTTCCTCGGAGCCACAGAGCTCCCTTATTGTCCAAAAACTATTATAAACACATCCGTGAGCCACACTGTTCGGTGAACACTCACACTGTTTATTTGGACTGAGTCCCACACACACCGTCCTGCTGCCAGGAACGCCCATAAGAGCACCAAATGTGGATTCATCCACCGCTGAAAATAGTCCCAAACAAATGCATTGTTTCCTCCGGTTTTGGTAGCGTTTGATCAAAACTACGTTGCCCAGCTGTTTGAGGAAATGACTGAGCCTGTATTAAAACCGACAGGGTATGGAAGTTGGAAATGACTGAGAGATGAACTAACACGTTGTCGGTTTGGTTCTTTTCCCAGCTGTTAGACTTTAAAGCCCATCTCCAAAACCTCAGCAATGACGTCCACGATGAATACAAACTTCTCTACCAATGTTAGAACAACACCCATTTTGATGGATGCATATATACCAATATATATTTGTATGTAATAGAAGCCACATTTCCAGGAGCTTTAAGAAAAATATAGAATATGACCAAAACATTTAAAAAAAAGTGATTTCTTTGCCACCCCTCTCGGGTAGTTTAATTTGAATACATTTTTGAACCTGAAGATGTAAAAATATTCCTTAAAGATGATTTTGTTGTTTTCCCGATTTCCTACACCATTACCCCTTGAAACCCCTTAGATTCATCTCGGGACCCTTGTGGGGGGTCTTGAACCCCAGGTTGGGAACCACTGAGCCACAGTAATGCTATTGCTAACGTTAACGTGCAGCACTTTCCTGAAGGAACACAGGAAAGAAATCGAATTTGAAGGGTGTATCTGTCTTTTAACGGCAAATTCGTGAAACGTTTCTAGTGTTCTTTATGTAGTGATTGATATTCCTCTGCTCTTATGCTTTTGTTCAATTAACTGAACCACGTAATCTTCTATGTGTGTTATTTTAAAACAGCTACGAGTACGTCCTTCTTTTAAATCTCCGTGCTTAAGCATGTTTGAGAAACATCTTTTTCCACGCTGTGTTGTGGTGGCTCTGTACTTACTGTGCAGTACATGTCATCATGGAACCAACCTCAAGTATCATCCGAGTTGGTGTTTTAGCGACATGTCGGCAGCAGGGAGTTTTGTGGTGGAAACCTGGGCTGGTGATGAGTTGGCCTTGATTTGAGAGTGGCGGTAATCAAGCCGTGCGCAGCTAATTCTATGTTCCATTAAGTGCTTACATGCATAGGCACACGGTGAATGATTGTGCTCCCCCTCCCCCCCACACACACACACACACCAAACAGATAGAGCTCTATATGTGAAGCGTCGCTGTCTCTCCGCCTCGCTGTGAGTCATTAGCCATTCCAGACGCAGGGTGATCAGCAGAGCCAGCCTGGCCTGAGACAATTAGAGACCCCAGAGGTGGCTGCACATCACAATGAGCCCTGCGGCCATGATTAAAACATCAGCCACTCTCTATGCAACGTTGACGGGAAGCGAGAGAAGGGGGAAAAGAGATCACAAAACAAGATGAAGGGATTGAGTTTTTAGTTCCATCAGCTGCCTATGTTCCTGATTAAAAGAGGAGTTTGTACATCATTTTATGAGCTGGAAATAAGCCGTCAAAAGGGGGGGTTGGGCTTCATTTATTCTTCATTGTGCATAATATTCCCCTACCCCCTTTTACCACCACACACACACACACACACACTAGGGGATTGAAATCTGGCTCATTTTAAATAGCCATATTCTAACTTGTAAGACAGAGATGTGAGATGTGAAAATGTTCACAGAGCTCCAACCCACAGACGCACTTGCATAAGACTGCAACAGCCAGTGGATTACCACTGCTGCAATGTTGCTATCTCCTTTGACATTTGTGGCTTTGATATGTATCTCAGTGACGGGAGATTTAGATAGCAAATCCCTCAAGTGCTTCAATGAGCCAAGGTGCAAACGCTTACAGAGACGGCCAAAATAGCAGGAACACCACTTGAAATGGGGCCTGAGCTTTGAAGTAACTGAATCATAATTACAAAGGCAAGTCAAACTATGTTTAATGCCAGTCGCTGAAGTTCTCAGGTCCTTTAAAGGCTCACAAGAGTATGGCCATTTACATTTAAGGCAAAATTGTCCTTTTCATATGTTTCTTGTCTAATTATACTAATTCACTTCTCACAAAGTCAGCAAACAGGCTCAGTAGTGTCAGTTAGACACCAATTTGTATCTAAAATTAGCTAACATTACCCACCATAAGCTACTGGTCACACCAGACCAAGTGAGGCTGTAGCAACAAGCACTTTATTGAATTCAGCAAGGGTGCGCTTTATAGCTTATGACATGAATGAATTTGTAAGAGGAACATTGTGTTCAGAAATGATATTGTTTGGCTTAAAATGCTGATTTAAACTAGATACCCATCCAGGTTTTACCCCTTGCAGACAGGCTGCATCTGCAATTTAAACCCAAACCTACAAGACAACAAAAATGAAAGCATTTAACAATATTTTCTTTATGTTATATACTCCAATGCAATGGTTCTCCACACTGCCCAAAATAAACCTGTGCTAGAAAAATATGTTGTTTTTTTTTTGCAAATGACCCCCATGCATAGTGTGGTTCATAACCGCTTTCATTTTATTATTCCCTTTAAAAACAGAAGCACCTTATTCTGAGAGCAGCTAGGTTTTATGTAACGAAAGGGATCCAACAATCAAAAGGTAAACAGGAACTCATGGAAATTAGCGCTAAATAAAGAAATCTGAACCGGAGAGTAGCTCCAGTCGAAAGTGGTAACAAGTGATGTATTTGTAAGGACTTTAAAGTTTAGCTGTATGTGTTTGCGTTGCCATTAGCCAAGTTATGGGCACTGAGGTGCGGCCCAGCTGTACTGTTTCTGTTCATCTCTTGCATTGGTTTAATAAACAGGGCAGGGCACACAAATAAATTGCACCACAGTCAGGGCTCTGACGTTACATATTTATTGTTAGCTAAAAGTCACATTAAAGGGCACTCCAGCAATTTAGCGCTGTACTCTTATTAAGTCAGGGGGCTCACAACAGACAGATAATGAACAAGGCTGGTCAAAATTGAAGCAGCAGAGGCCGAAATATGCCAACTTTCACTCCCTTGTAAGGGTCGAGCTCTCAAAAATACCTGATCCTACTTTTCCCATAATGCAACTTGCTAGCATCTTTCATTGGACCCTCCCTGCATGGTGAATGCCCACATCTGTCAAACTCCATGTCCTGAGCTCGTAATTTCCGTTAAAAATCTCAAAGTTTCTGTTGGAGCCCAATTTGAGATAACCCAGATGACATCATCACAGGACATGACCTCGTCAATGGCAGCTACTGCCCCGTTATTAATTATTATTATTATTATTAATTATTATTAACATACATGCCAGGGTGAATGAAGTTGATTTAAAGGTTTTAAAAGAATGGACCTGATCCTTCTAAGATACTGACATTTCAATATTGGCAGCTGTTTCTATGATTTTGTCCATCTCTTTACAAACCTTGGTGTTGTAGTAACAAAGGAAATGGTTCATTTGACATTTGAAAACAAAATCCTGCGTTAGAGGCTGAACAAGTCAGTGCAACATTCAATTATTGCCGCGTGGCGCCTGAAAAAAACCCTGAATATCAATGTCTGACTGCACCATTACCAGCCAGCCTGAGCTCACAGTTATTCAAACTGTCTCCGGTCAAAGAAAAAGTAACCTATTCACTGCTATTCCCACGGTGGTCTGCCCTCGTATCCCCAATCCCCACTGCCTCGGCCGACCCTCATCTCCCCCCTGCCTCCCCCCTTCAACTCCTGCCGCCCCACCCTGCTCCTCCTCCCCTCAAGAGCCTTGCTGTCCTCTGATCTGGAGCGACACCACCGTTTACCCAAGGCAGCGGCCCTCCCAGAGATGGTTGAGCTATCCCAGAGTCCCTGTGGTGTGCAGCCCTCTGTCCCTCTGTTCTTATGGTTCAGTCACCATTGAGCAAAGCCACATGGGAGCGCCACTCCACTCCTGCCCAACCCACAAGAGGTCCCACTGAAACTCCCAGCACGCCCACTGTGCAGTGCGTTGTTCTTTCGCGGGAACCAGAGAGGATGAGATGTCGCAGGTTTCGACTTCGAGATGGATAAAGTGGCAAGCTGAACCATGGACGCACCACTGTGCAAATGTCCGTGATGTTTCACTCCATTCTAATGACTTCACTTTTCCAAACCCCTAATCCTAACTAAGAAAAAGCAATTAATGGCTCATAATTAGCCAGAGGTTTGCTGGTTGAACCTAAATGAAGGGAAGATAACGCTTGTCTAACACAATATCGTATCTAATGTGTCGAAGTTGTAGCTGCCGATGCTTGTCTTGTTGCATATGAGACGCTGCCGCATCCCCTCCTGTTCTGACACATGCTATAACGGCTAATTAAATGTGATGGCTGGTATTATTCAATTCGGAAGCAGTCGTACCTCAAAGAGCAAAGAAAATTACAAAATTGATTTGATGACAGCTAAATTGCAAGAGAAGGCCTTGATTTAACCAGCCAATGTAAATGAGTCCAATTTAGTATCGTGTAATGCGGCCGGGAGAATGTGGCGGAAAATGATCAGGCCGGCCAGTCACAGATATTAAAATGAATTATATCTAATCGGAATTTTAGTCACGCTACATTAACTAATAGAAAGTTATTAACGTTTCAAGAGCGCGGGGAGGGAAAAAAAAAAAGCTTTTGCCTGCAAAATTAACAGTGGCTGGGCTGACCCGTGGGCCTGCGGATGTGAACACTGTAATGACAGCATAATGGCATATTTACATTTAAAACCTCGCTGGCTAATATTCAGATTCGGAATTAGACGTTAAGTCGAGGAATATTTGGTTTGCCCTCCTGGCCTCTCTGCGGAGGGTTTTTTCTGATTTCAATAGTACAGTCCAACTTTTAATTTCCTTCACTCTTTCCACCTAATCTCTTCTTTTTCTCCATCCTGCCTTCACTTGTCACCGCTTTCATCAGGCACGTTACAGTAAAAGGCCAACTCCTTCTCTTGTCCCATCTTTATTTATTTCCTCGTTTCATTAGAGTATATCTATAGAAATACTATGTCCCCACCTGTTTTTGCCTTTGTCTCTCTCATGATGAGCCCAGTCTGTCATTAGGCTAGAAGGCCATCCCTGACAGCTATTTTACCTCTGGCAACAGAGTTTTGTATTTTAAGTGTTTCACTTTCATGTTAATTTTCTTTTGCTCATCCAATATCACTTGAGTCTCTTATGCATCTTCAAGCCGCTCCGTTTTTAAGTTCAAGGACTGCAGAGAACACAGAGGCGTGCTTAAAGACACAGCTTTCGAGACCGTTGATACCTGCTAATTTTCAAAGTACAGTGAATAACCAGAATGAAACGGCACCCAACAGTCTGTCAAGGACAGCGCAGCATTCAAAGATGTTTCATCACTTATCACACACTGCCCACTGAGCCATTAGTATTCACAACATATTAGAAGTTTCATGGACATCACACAAGACGACTCAGATGAACTCAAAGCTTAGTCAATCCTTAATAAAGGCATCAAAATCTCTCCGCATTCACAGAGTTTGTTTTCATGACCAGGGGTTATTCAAATTTCAGTGTTTTTCAGTAAGTGAATAGAACAATTTACAAGCACACAATGTGAATATGGCTGTCTGTGTGTGTGCGTGTGTGTGTGTGTGTGTGTGCGTGCGTGCGTGCGCATCTTCGTGTGCTATTGTTTCTGGATTTCGCCTGAGTTGGGCTGACCTCTGGCTCAACACGTTCAGCGCCAGACATCACCGCTCCTCTGCTCTCCTCATTTCCACTCCTCCGCTTGTCTGCAGCTGCTCTGCTCATCCGCAGCAAGCGATGAAATTTTTACATAGGACAGACTGGCTGTTTTATAATTTAACGCAGCATGGGGAAGAGCAGGAACGGATAGCTGGGGCTGTGGCGTAGTGTAGCGATGTATTTAATGTTTAATAAAAGAACCGCGCTGCATTCCGCGAGGGCTGTCGTTGGGGTTCTAAAAGCATTCCCGGCTTGGGAGGGGGGGGTAGCTTGACCGTGTGTGTGTGTGTGTGTGTGTGCGCACCAGGGACAGACACGCGAGGAGAGACAATATCTGGGTTCACGTGTGTCAGGGTCGAATCATGAAATGTTCCCGTACGTACAAAATGTACGATGGTATTTGAGGAAATCGCGAAGGCTTGCTTCCCTGTGTCCTTTTAGGTTGACACTTTTAGCTTTTGACATTCATATGGTCTTTGTGTGTGTGTGTGTGTGTGCGTGCGTGTGTGTGTGTGTGTGTGTGCGTGTGTGGCACTGTAAAGTATCTGTGTACGCCTTGCCTGGTCTGTTAAAAAAAATAAAAAAGCAACAAAGAACGTCTTGGGCTCTGACGTCCAGCCAGCAGACCTTCCTCTCAGCCCACCATCTGCTCCCCAGGTCACCAGACCCCCCCTCCTCCCTCCTCCCTCCTCCCTGCCTGCGAGCGTAGTTACTGGTTTCAATATGCACTGATGTGTGAAGCTCTTAGAGACTGAGCTCTGATTTTCTGTCTGCTATAACTTCCCCCAACAGCCATTTTTAAACACATCTCTCAGTGCTGGAAATTCTACTGCCCAGCCATTTCATCACGTTCGTGCGTGTAGAAACGCCTCACACTGACCTTAGTAGCAGGCATTTGACATTTCGCATCCGTTATCAAAAAACAGAAAAGACAGAATAAGATCCAAAGCCTCTCTGTGGATCCAGGTTAAATAATCACAGGTCACCAAATCCCATGTTTGTGGAAGATTTACCATTCAAAATTCACAGTAATTTTGGAAACAAAGGCTCCTTTGATTCCTTTATTCAGAGATTCTGGGGTATTATGCCAGTAGCGGCTAATGTAGCCTGGAGCAGGCTAACTCCACGCCACCACGAGTTTTTCATTTTCAAACTTGTAGTGTTGAGTACTGACGCTGACTCAACCACTTGAGGACATTTATCAGGCTTCACACAGCTCCCTCTGGAGACACAAGAGGCTTTATACAACTTTTCCACACATGCAGCAGCTCTCCCCAGCTCCGGGAATGTGCCCATGACGGCTAAATACATACTATAATGATAAAGGACTGAGGCTAAAGCTACAATATCCCAGGTTATAACAGGATAGGTTAACCGATGAGTTTGGCAAACGTTATCTTCCCGCAGGAAACATCGCTTGTGCACAACAGCCTACTGATGTCCACCTACAATAATCTCATTGAGCACCTAAATAGAGCAGGTTGTAGCTTAAAATAGAGGAAATGGTTGACAATATGACATGATTTATATAGCAAGTTAACTAGTATAATGAATGTTGCTTCACTGTGTGTTCTCTGCTGGCGAAGAGGTGTATAATTCAGGGAACTCAACCAGAATAATCAGCTTCTGTGTGCAGTGCAACTATGAACATGCTATGCAGGAATAATGTTTGCCATGTCTGCCGTCTTATTTTGGTCATTTCTTAATTATTACTGAAGGCAAACTACAGCACAAATGACATTAAGGGGTCACCAGAGTTTTTACAATACACCCTGAGGGGGACCTGAATGTCTGAACCACATCTCATGGCCATTCATCCAATAGATGCTGCGAGCTTCAACCCAAAACCACAACTGTCAACCTCGTAGTGGCACTATAGGAAAGGTCCGGGTGATCCTCAAAGCCATTAGGATGTATCCCCTGCGGATCATGAATGCCTGTACAACATGGTAATCCGTCCAATGGATGCTGAGATATTTCAGTCTGGACCAAAGTGGTGGATCGACAGTGCCACGCCACGTTTGGCATACGACTCTTGGGTGTCGTACGGCTGGCATTTATTTGCATTATTGGAAATGATTTTGTGTGCTTTTGCATTCATTATTTGTTGACGTGTAAAACCAGCGTGTGACACTGAAGATGAGGTGTTATTAGGCAGAACATGAAGTGGCGCAAACCCTGTATAATGACAGAAAGCTGCCACACCTGATTCTCTAATGAAAGACAGCTGACAAGTGAGCAGAATACAGCACTTTGTCACCAAAGGACTTGCTGTATATAAACAAGAACTTGACAATAAAAGTCAATATCTCTGGCTGCTGGGTTTCAGAATGCGTCAGCTACTCTGTTGCTCAGGTGATAAATGTGCAGACAGAAAAGGAGCGCCTGTGTCAGGTGCTCTTACATTTTGCTGCAATAGTCTGCCTTGCAGAAAAACAGAAACAGCTGAAATGTAAAGTGTTAAGTGCAGGTTACAGTGTCCTCCAAGGAACTGCCTGCATGAGTCTGAATTTACCAGCAAACATCTCTAAGATGTTCAAAGTATAAATGTGTTTGAGGATTGATGCGTCCTGCAGTCTCTAAGGTACGCTGGGCAATTTAATTGTTGTTTCCTTGATACTCGCCTTTTCAGCCTGCAAAGAAAACTCTCACTTACCAATAATTCTCTTTTGCTGCCTCGCTGAGATGCAGCATCTTGTAGTTACTTTATATAATTAGACTCCTTGTAATGGCAGGTTTAACGGGGCTGCAGGAAGAAGACTGTGGAGACAGTGTGGGCTTCTGCTGATCTATCTTTTATGTCTGTGTGTGTGCATGTGTGTACCTGTGCATGCCGGAGACCAAGGTGAGCGGCGGGGAACGTATGCAGCATGTGTGCGAGGTCGGGTGTTTGTGCGTTTGTGTGCGAGCGGAGGTGTCTGCAGCGCAGACGCTATGTCCGTTAGCACCCTGTGGGGGGGGGACGAACAGTTTGTCTCCCCCCACCACTTTACAAATGAAATCAGTGCTGTGAGGTGGTGGATTAATATCATAAGGAAGGCCAGAGTGGGCCATTAGAGTGGTGTAATGTTGCTCCGGGGCCTTGTGATGGATGGCCATCGGCGCTGCCGCCCTATTTGCACACAGTCACCTCTGCGGTGGCCGCCATTAGCAGGACATGGGAGGTAAGGGCTAAGGGATGGTGGTGAGGTGGCTGGACCAAGCTTTTATTAGAGAGGAGTGCGTGTGTTTGTATTTCACTGTACATGCCTGTGTGAGCACACGAGTGTGTTCATATTTGAGGGTTTGCGAGCGTGTGTTTCTGCAATTACGAATGTGTGTGTGTGTGTGCTCTGACTCTTCAGCAGACAGATGTTGCGCTCCCCGCCCTCCACTCTATCTAACGTGTCTGTCTCTCTCAGTGGACGGCGGTAGTAGGCAGCAAACACACTCAGTGTAATTAAGACAAATTAGCCCGGATGGCAGCTTGCAATAACAACAACATATGTTGGGAGGTTTGTGTACAGAAGAATACAATCAAAATCATCATTAGCAAATCACTTATCGCAAAACAGAATCACATTTTCCACCTTGGAGCTCTCGTAGATTAATAAGACGCCTTGATTCCTCTTCATTTATCTCATCCCTGCCCTTCTTTGCTCGCCGTTTGCGCTGCGGCCACGTCTTTTAACTCTCGCCGTCTTTGCCTCTTGCCTCTTTTTTTCCAGCCGCTTTCCACCTCGCACTGCGCATAGAGCGTGCAAAGGGCGACGGCGGCGGCGGATTAAACGCTGAAAGATCTTAGTTTTTCAACAATGGTTCCTTGATTTCAGACAAACGCTACTTCTCATCTTTGGTCCACAGTTGAGAATCTTTTGTTTTTGGGATGAAGAGACAAATGTCACAAATAGAATTTAACGGCCTGGCAGCCTTTTTGTTCTGTTCCACTTGCTGTTGTTTTTTTTTTGTGTGCTTCCTTTCAACATGCGTATTTTGCCATTGCAAAATTGAAAACTAGCTAGCTACCGTAAGCTAATGCTAATGGTGGAAAACTCTCCAGCTAACTTTTGTTTGACATGTTTTAAATCAAAAGGTTCTTAAATACTACACACAGGATGGTTAAATACTTAATATATGTAACGCTAAAAGACTGAGGCTATTTTCTACCTTGCAACTAAATTAATAAGATGCCTTGAGATGTATTTATCTCATTCGTCCGTCATATCAGTTGTTTTTCAATTGCCGCTTTCATTGATTCTCTTCCACTCTTTGTGTCTCTCGTCGTCTGTCCTCCCCTTCCTCTCCGCCTCTCTGTCTTGCTCGATCGCTCGCCATGTCACTCCCCTTCTCCTCACTTCTCCTCACTTCTCTCTCCATCTCCCTAAACATTTCAAAAGAATGAATTACTTTGGGCTGTCACTTGGCCCTGGCCAAGAATTCATTTTTGTGGGTCAAGTGTTTCAAACTGTCATCTTTGACAGGAACCATCTCATACAATAACTACATGGATGGACCTTGACTTGGAGCGCTTTCATTTTCCTCCCCCCTCCTCTCTTCATATACATGCTAAAAAGATCTTGGCTATTGTTGGCACAGAGGCAGGGAGGGATGGAGAGATGGGTTAGGGTGTAGCGGTGAAAGGGGAGGCAAAGCAGAGATCAATACTGGATTAATAGATTCAACTCAACCACGCGCAAAGTTACACGAGGAGTGAAAACATCAAGGGCTCTAGCCGAGTACTGGAACGCTCCAATGCGAGGATAAAGGAAGTCACTTGACACGACAGGAGCGCTTGCAACATTTAGCTGTGCCAAGGTCTTTAGCATAAGTAACCGGTTAAAGAAAAGGAAAATGCATAAAAAGATTTTGGCTCAACATGTGTGCCATGGGGTAAAGATGGCATTGAAGTGAACACAAAGTGTGTGTGTGTGTGTGCGTTTGCTGGGGACAGCAGGGCTTCAATGGCATTGGACTTGAGCAGACAATCTATTTACAGTGTGCTCAGGGGAGCCTATAAACAAATGTTGAGTAATTTCAGCCAGGAGTAATTACCCTTGCCGCTGACAAGGAGAGTGTGTCAGCGCTCCCCTTCACCCTCGGCCCTGTCCAGAAGGCTTCGAGCTTGTGCGCAAACACACCCGCGCGCAGCACAGATGCACGTCCGCACAGCGGAGAGGTTCCTCGCGTACGCGTGGCGTTTGTCCACCAGTCGATACCGCAAACACCCTCCCCGGCCTCTCGGTCCCCCCCCCCCTCACGGTTGAGAATGAGCTGCCGAAATGATGTCCCTGCCTGCTTGGACAAAGGCGCCATGGAGCCTGCAACGTTCCAGGCACGTTGCATGTAGAGTTCATGGTGATTAGCCACGGCTGGTTAATCTGCCGCCGGGCAAAGGCTTTAACCGTCAAAAGTGACGGTCAGCGTCTGGAAAAAGGAACGTTGTCATTTGCTTGGTTGATGTTTGTCCAAAAAAAAGGAAAAGTCCACTAAATGGGAAACTACGTCCAGCTAAGCTAAGTTAGCTAAGGGGAAATAGCTAGACCGTCTCATTCCACAGTTGAAAAAAATCCACCTAGTGTACACACTTGCAAGTCATGTAGGATGAAACTAATTGGATAACATGCTATTGGTCAAATTTAGTGCTGGTAGGCATATTCTTAACAGAACCAGGTTAGCCGCTAGCTGCTTCCACTCTTTATGCTAATTGAGGCGGGCAGATTTTCCTTGCCTCTGTCGCCTAGTGCTTGCTCATGGTGGGAGTTGTTGGGCCTATATGTATAGAGTCGATGTGGATATCTATATAGATATATATATCTATATATATAGAGAGTAGCTATATGAACAAGTGCTATGAGATAACTTTGATATGATATGCCGCTATATAAATAAAACTGACTTGAATTGATGCGATCTTAAAGCAGGGCGACTTCTGCTCTTTCAATATTTAGTTTTGGAAAAATACATTATTAGAAGGAAAACAGTAACATTATTAGTCTCCTAAAATTTAAAGAACTCAGTACGACAGTTTTAATTTTATGCTAACACTTTACTGTGTCGTTTGTGATTTATAAAAGTCCTGCAAATCACCTTTAAGTCTTCATTTATCTGGAGATTTTTGACTGAGAACACTTTCTTTCTCTATTCTTCCACTAAAATGAATCTCCCACATCCAACACGTCTGGTTCAGCAAGAACATTTTCCCTCTCCAAGGTCAAATCTCCAAATCTGCGGCAACAACTGCTGTCGAGGAGAGCTGAACACAATAGCGTCTTTGAGAAAAGTAACAACCAGACAACATTAGGAAAGAGGGTTTCTGCAAGCCATCAACAGCTCACTCACCTTCATTGGGATTCTGTAAGCACAGTCAGCAGGCCAGCACATCATGTTATCGAACAAAAAAAAAAAAAAAACAAGCAATCAAAGTCACATTCATTGCCTCATTGTTTTACATTTTAATCATTCGCAAGGCTTAATTACGGGCTTGAAATGTAACTAAGGAACAAGCAAATTAATTTTCACCTTAACCTCTGAAAGGCAAGCAGGCCAGATACAGGCGTTATCCCTTCTGATCGATTATGAGCTCTCCCATGCAAATTCAGCCGGATCAAGCCGCATTCCTGCAGAATCAATTAAGCAGCTTTTCCAGACCTCCCAGGGACAACTGTATAGTGAGAAGATGATAACGGCTGACTAAATAACACCAGGGCAGAACAGATTCTATTCAATTAAACCAAAGTAAGCCTGGTGACTTGAAACGTGACCAACGTTGTGTGTAGAAACATGGAAAGAAGGAATGAAACTACAGCAGGTTAAGGCAGCGGCAAGAATGGGAAGGAAAAGCAAGAGTAAAACTAGTTCTTGCATTCTACTCTTTAAATTCCAAATAGTTTATAGCTTTAAAAGCCTCAGCGGAGGTCCTCTCCTCTCTCATCCGGTCTCTGTTCTCGCTGCCTTTGATTCCTACTGAGCAAGATGTGAGAGAGGTGGCTGCTTAGGCTGGGTCTCTTGACAACTGAGCATCACATGTATTCTAGTGTTGAAACTGTTAAACAGCAAGGGGAGGTGTGTTTGACATGCAACCTGAACAAAAGTTCTGGGACGCAGCGAGTGTACAGGATTGGATTTCTCCACCATGACAAAAGGCTTGTGACAGATGAGCATCAATGCAGGTGTTTCTCAATTGCAAGCATTTTAAAGCAATAGCTCTACATCTTGAGCGATACACTTACTCGCTTTCTTGCCAAGAGGTAGATGTGAAGATCAATACCACTCTCTCTAAATGTGAAATTACAGCCAGCTTTTCCAGTAAGTTGACATAAAGACTTCAATAAAGGCTCTGTAAAGCCATGACTTGTCATTTTTACACATGAGGTTTTTTTTGGATGGATCCGTAGGCAGTATATAAAGATGAATGATCCGCCCAAACCAATCGCGTGTGATTGAGATGTCTTGGCTTCACTTTTGGTAGGTGTCATGTCGCCCATCTTTGCATACAGTCTATGGAGCTACTAAATGTTCCATTATGCTCACCAGCTAGCTGCTAACTTTGTCCACCTGCCGTTTGCTGCAGGGCAGAGGGTTTTTATCTCTGACAACATCTGCCTACTGCTGAGTGAGTGATCCAAACAGCAACAATGAGCTCAAAGACATTAAAACCCTCCATAAAGCTAAGAGGAACTGCAGAGTCTGTTGATAATCCTCTGTGGGTTCGTCACATTAGTCATTTGATCGATTGCTAACATAAAAAGTATAGATTATAGCAGCTTTAAGTACATTTAGCTGATAATACATCTGTAGCAGCTTTAATAGGTCATTTGATGTGAATTTCGTGATCTATATTCTGTCTCAAAGCTTTTTCTTCACTGCCAGTAATATAAATCTGGTAGAGCACAAAACACAATTTCGAATTTGATGTTTTGCTAAAACCCTGACTGAAACGTGTCCAAACATTATACCTAGTGCGTTTACATGTGTTGGGTTTGGGCAACTCTAACATATGTTTAGAGAACCTTTGCTCGTGGCAGAAAACTTGCATCAGTTGTATCAGCTGGGAATGAAACAGAGGTCATTGGAGGGAAAGTCACATTTTCACATTCCACTGAACCATTTCAATGTCACACTTCTCTGCTGTGTCCTCCACATCACAAATGGAGGGGAAATATACACCATACCTCCCACTTTCCACTTATAGATTACACCATTTGCATTTTGATACACATCGGCTCAATTCCCATATTCACCATCATATATGCGTGTGTCATGCTCTACCTGTATATGCTTCTGTAGAATGTAACGTGCACTTCTTTGTCCTCTCTTTGAGCAACTTTTTTCCCCAGTTGATATAATATGCTGGGATGGTGGTGGGCTACGTTAAGCGCCATTGTGTTGCCTTGGCTGAGGACTGCAGGAAGTTGCACTTGGCACAAGGCCCAGAAGCAAGGTGAGGACAAACACTCCCAACAAACACTCACTGACATCCACAAATCTACAGACGTGTAGCTGCTGCATAGTACGCGTTGGTAGTGCATGTGTGTGTGTGTGTGTGTGTGTGTGTGTGTGTGTGTGTGTGTGTGTGTGCGTGCGTGTGTGTGGGTGGGGATAAGTGTTGTGGGCGCGTGCGAGCAACGTGTTTGAGTGTGTTCGCGCACACGTATGAGCGAGTCCACCTTTCATCTGTGCTGAGATTTGGAAAGGCTTCACTTTGCACAGGCTCCTTAATTCTCCCTTAATTCATTTGTGCTCCAGATTCACTTGGCTGCTGGGATATCCTGGGAATGATAATGAAGTGGGGGGGGGGGGGGATAGAACGAGGGAGAGAGAGAGAGAGAGAGGGAGAGAGAGAGAGACATGAAAACATCACAGCACATGGCTCCTTCTCCTACCTCCCCTTTGAATGTGTTCGGAATGGATTTAGGGCTTTTCACTGAGTCTTTTAAGAGAAGATGGATCTTATTAGTCCTGATTGCTAGTCACAGGACGTTATCTGCCTCGGGAACCCACCTTACTTAACCCTTTCACAGATGCGCAGAAACTGCAGCCTCACCGGGGTTGGGGTTTGATAGCATTTTATCAAATATGAATCCAGTATTGACTCCACTAATCACACGTGGGTCCTTTCAAAAGCCTTATCCAGTCCACTGTGTTTAGGCTCAGCCCTGTTTCCAGACAAGAAAGTCTGCAAAAACCCTGGACTGTGTTCAGTGACAATATCAGCGCATGTCAACTATGGGATGGTTAAGGCTATTTCAAATCTGCCATAGCCAATGTCCAAGTGAACAGCATCACTTTGTGCTGAAGAGTTGTGGAGACATGAGGGCTCAGATGAACAAACTCTTTTTTAAATGGCTTTATACATAAAGCTTTACTTACTTACTGACTTTCTCAAAGCGATCTCATTTGATAGTTAACACTCCTTGGTACAAGCCGTTTTTCAGAACCTTTATAAACCAATTATGCTTTTAAGAAGTGATGGGGACAAAACTGGCTATTTCAGAAAGTGGTGGGGGCGTGTCCCCAGTGGTCCAAGTGCCTCACCTCATGCACTATATTTGCAAAAGAACACATGTATATCTTAAAGTTCAGAAGATATAGAGTTGGTCTAGACTTGCTCTATATTAACAAGTGCAATGAGATAACTATTATGATATATATAAAAATATGTGAATAAAATTGAATTGAGTTGAAGAGATACACATACTGAATCCATCAAGTGTAATAAATTAGAGGAAACGTGACAAATTCATTTCTTTTTTTAGGCCAACCGGCTCAGCTGTGTTAAGAGTGTGAATCCAATAAGCCTCTCTGTGGAGAAGTGAGTTGATAGTGTCACCACCTCTAGGAGAGAGTGACATTTTTATTCCCTGGAACTTTAATAACGCTGCAGAGCCGTGGTTAGCCTGTGCATTATGCCGAGCAATAGCATGGCCAAGTTCTGTATGAGTATTGTGGTTTTGTTCTCAGGAATCTGGATCTTTAAAGCTCTTATATATCTGAAATCCTGTTCAAACAATTAACCAGTGACAACTGTACACTTTGTGTTTGCCTCATGCATTTATCCATTGTTAGTCTGTTTGCACGATTAAGGGCTGCAAATAAATCAGTGTGCTCCTCTCCCTTTTTTCCCGACGTGATCCAGCTTCATGCTAGCTGGAGAACATTTAGCAGCTAACCCCTTAAGAGTTGGTGTAGAAAGTTGGCGCTAAAATGAAAGTGAATATTTGACACGACTCTGTGTGTTTCACAAACCTGATCAAAAATGGAATACAGCCCTTATCAGGAAGAGCAAAACATTATATGGACACAATCTTAGATCCACTTATTTCACTTGTTATATTTGTAACGGAAATTCAGAGATTTGCTTCTAAACACATTACACATGTTAGAAAGTAATTGCTGCAAACATGTGAAAAGACATTGAACTATGTAGGGCTGAATTGTGGAGTTAGACTGTGTTCAGGGGTTTTTTGGGGCGGCCCTGAAATCCTGGCACACTGCAGACACACTGAGCGTGACCCCTCCCCTATAAAAACCCGAGCTTTGTGCTACTGGGTTAGCTCCCTGAACGAGAGCCTGAGCAGCAGCTCTCACTCGTCCTTCGGCTCAGTGCTGCAGTTATCTATCAGTGTTTCAGAGCAGACAATACTGCAGATTTTTTCACAATTTCGAAACCTAATTTTATATATACTTGGCGATTTCTTTCCAGAAAAAGCATTAACAACACCTCTTTCTGTGGTGTGAAAAACCCAGAACACATTTATTACTGCTTTATATGGACCATATATAGTTAGTTTGCCATTTCTGGGAAAAAATATAGTTACTCAAGCAGGTGGATCCGGTCTAAGTCAGTGTTTTCAGTCTGCTTAAATCCAACTGACTTAGTTTGAAAAGCACAATTAGTTCCAATTTGACTCAATCAATGCTTTTGTCACTTTTTGGGATTAATGTCCTGTGAACCAGTAAATCACCTTGAATTTCCTGACTTTACTTAAATGAGCTGTATGCACGTCTTGGTTAAATAAGTACTGAGAATGGGTTCAATTACTCCTCTGTAACTAAGTGATCTTGCCTGAAACCATGGCAGCCATAGAGTAGTACTGGTCCCAGCAGGACACATGCCTCCCCTCCAGGAAAGCCAACGGAAACGCTGCCACTAATTGAAATTATTTCGATTAATATGGAGCCTAATGGAGGCTAACTACGCAGCATCGCAGTGGGTCACGCAGTCGGCACAGCAGTCCTGTTCCGCCGGCCCCCTTTTTGCACACCTCAGTTTTGACAATCTTGCCCTCCTCAATACACAAAGCAACAATTCATCCTGCGTAGAAGAACAAGCAGACGCGGAGGAAAGAAAGAAAAAAAAAAAGGAGCTCGGAGCGGGGCCGATCGATAAACGGAGTCGGAGCTGTGATTTATTTACCACGGTGTGTTATGTAGAGGCGGGAGGAGGGAGGAGAACAGCCTTCTGATATGGCCACAGGCAGCCGGCATAATGGGGCCCTCTCAATCTTCAGTGAGTGGCTTCTTGGATTGTCAGACAGGTTTCCGCCGGTGTTCAAAAGCGCTATCCGATCAAACCCCTGAGACGTGAGCGACCAGACAGATGATTACTCACTGTAAACGATCCAGGAGGGGGGGGGAAGAAAAGAGGAATAACTACAGCGGATATTGATGACTCAATAGACTCAGTGACAGACGATTCCATTTGTGTCTAGATAAAGTGTTGACTGTCTTGGATCAATCATAATACGGGGCCTATTATTGAGCATAAAAACCATGTTTAATGTCATTAAATCTAGAGATCTAGCCTCTCCCCCGCCTCCTCTTGCCTCTCCCTTCGCTCCTTTCCTGGAAGCTTACACATGCCTGGCCGCCTGCCTTCTCCAGTGCAAGCATGTGAGAGCGAGGCAGAAAGTCAGTGGGGGATGGGGATATGAGTTGTGTTGTTGTTGGTGGTGGTGGTGAGGAGGAGGAGGAGGAGGAGGAGGAGGAGGAAAGGCATGGGTGAACAAGGGGAGATGGGAGAAGAAAAAAAAGAAACCTCGGAGGCAATCATTTCTGGCAGAGTGGTGGCAGTCAGTTTGGGTGTGTGTGTGTGTGCGTGCGTGTTTTCTCTTTTGTGTGTGTGTGTAATTCTCAGACAGTTTGGACGCGGTCAACACTCAGCTAGGGCCAATAACAGTTTACAGACTGCTGATGTCATCACATTTTGACAAACTTCTCAATCTGGAGTGACCTTCGTGGTGCTCAAAACACACTCACCTCTCTCTCTGCATCTACTCTACTCCCCCTCATCTCTGAGCAGCAGTCGCCAGTAGCAGGGGAGGCTTATTACAGGGATTTGACCACGAGAAATATACTATTTGCATAATAGCCTGCTTTATACAGTAATGAGGAATATAGGCTCGTAGATAGCATCGAAACCCTGTAAAGTAAAAACAAACCTATGAAAGGAGATAATCTGGGCCCGTATTTATCTCTCAGAATCCCCTTCTGGAAAACGTGTTGAAAGTTACACTTGGACTAAAGCCCATACTACATCGTAGGAGGACTGACGTAGTTATTCCTCCACGGACTTTCAGGAGCAGGATTACTCCTAGGAACATTATTTATTTATGGGAAATACACAGCAACATGTGTCTCTCTTGCTCTCTGTAATTTGAAATGAGTAGAAGAAGGAACCCATGATTTGCATGAATGCAACTTATTTGTCCATAACTTTGCGCTGAGTGGCGTGTAAATGAATGAATCGGATCCATGTGCGAGCGATCAGAGTTTGGTTTATTACGGCTGAAAGTGTTGGCTGTCGAGAAGCTGTTGTTAAAACCTTTTTTTTCAAGTGCTGCCTTTCGCATCAGAAGAAGTCGAATCACACTTTTAATAAGCCCGTTGTCATAAAAGTGAAAAAGTGAAACGCTCTCCTCCTTTGGAATATGCGTGCGTCTTTGCCCGACTCGCTAACCAAAAGTATGATCTGGGATGTGGGCCTGTGTTTATCAAGTGCATCATGCCCAAATACAGACAGGAGGATGGTTAGAGGAGGAGCAGCACAATCACAGTGTCCCAAATCCAAGCTACATACTGATTCTAAGCTGGTTTTTAGTTTGTTCACAGTGGAAAAGTACACTCAAACCAGATAGTATGCAAACTAGATGTAGTCCACATTATGATGGTTGATGGAGACTACTCCCCCACAATGCAATGCACAAAGGAAATGGAGGAGCTGCCCACTAAATTGTGGGTGGTGGCGTAACTGTTCCAGAAAGCTCTTCGAAAGCATAAAAGACCTGTTAAATCAAATTAAATCTGAGGAAAAACATTTTAAAGTCTCTTTGTGGAGTTTAATTGGCAGCTCGGACGTGTCAGCTGACTTCACATGTATTGTTAGTGGAAAATGATAAAATGGTAAAATGGTGGTGTAAAAATCAAGTACGTTGATCGTTTTTGTACACTAACTGCTAAAGCCGCACGTTATATGATGATTAGTACACTGCATCGAAATTGTGTGTAGTATGGATTTGGGGCACAGCTAATGATTCACCCAACAGCGGCCATGTAGTTCAATCTTTTATAACAAATCCTTACATGTTACTCAGCGATGTGTTTTTCTGCATATGTAAGTTTAATATCTTGACGGGTTAACATCTTGTGAAATGTTCAAATCAAATGCAGACAGTAGACTACATTCTCTTCTGTAAAGCACTTAATATCTTTGTTGTAAAGCAATTTGAACTGCATTTCTTGTATGAATGGCGCTATATAAATAAAGTTTATTATTATTATTACATCTACCCTATTCTGGATTGCACATGTTGCTTCAGCGAACGTATTATTCATCATGATGACCAATGAGATTTTGTACAGTCACTCCAAAACCTGTTTCTGTTCTCCGGTCATCTATTCTTCACCAACCTCTTAGCATTGTATCAAATATTTATATTCTTAAGTTTGTAAATTGGGCTAAAAGTGTAGAATTTTTACTCTTAAATCACATTTTGGCCTAAGCGCTGACACCCTTATTCCTTAAGCTGTTTGATAAATAGGAGCCCAGATCACATTTCTGTAATTAGTTTAGATTTCTGAAGAATACAAATCAGCATCACCAAACTGTGTGAACCAGGAGATGATGTGATGAACCTGTGCAGGAATCCAGGGTTGACACTCACCCCATCAGTCAGGCCCTGTCCTTGCTGACCACCCCCCCCCCCCCCCCAGGCTTTCACCAGATCGCCCCTTTCCATCCCACCCTCAGCCCCATCCTCCCCCACCGCCGAAGGCCTTTGCCCTGGGGCCCACCTGACTGACAGCTGTTGATTTGGATCTCTCCATCACACGCCAGATAAAGGAGGGATTCAGGGCTCATTCCTGCTCCTGCCTCCGCTTCATTCCTCCCTCCAATCCCCTGCGCAAACGCAATTCCCAGGCACCGGACTTCTACAGGCCCTCCTAATGAAGTCATTCCCAGCACACATGATTGGATGAGATTGCCGCAACCACCACCATCACCATCCCCGCCACCGCCGCCGCCGCGATCCCCGCTCTCCCCTCACATCTCAGGTCTCCCATCCCCCACCTCCACTGAGTGTACTCGTGTGGAAACAGCAAGTGGTTGTGTGCATTTTCTGTGTGCATCCATCCCTCGCCTGTGTGTGGCTGTGTGTTTGTACATCTGCAACACATCTGATGTATGCGTGTGTGTGTGTGTGTACTGTAGGTGTGTGTTCTTAACTAAGCTAACACAGCCTGACTGGCTACTAATTGGATGTCTCCATTGGCAGTTATACACGATGTGGCTTTATAGCCGAGGCAAAAATCACATAGGAGACTACACCTCCAACACACTGTGGAGAAAAGAGAGCGGGTTTAGCAGTGAGGGAGTCTCCTTGCAGTAAAGGAGAAAATCTGATGACGATAACACGAGGGCGCTGGTACAGTATGTGCTGTTATAAAATCAATCAGAGAGGCAGGAATTGAGTTAGTTCAACCTGTCCATCACTGTCTCGAAAGATGAAAGGCTTTGATGAGTAATGATCTGAAAAAAGGTAGACAGCTAATGAATCTCTTATAATGTCACCCACAAAAAACACAAAAAGAAACACCCCCACCCACTCTAACCCCCCGCCGTCTTTGTAGAGGTCTCCTGCACAGCCTAATGCACATCACAGTCCCTGATAGTTCACTCAGCGACACCTCCTCAGTAGGAATCCTCCAGAGACAACCTCGCCGGCTGTCAGTCGGTCAGTCTGCCACTCACCGCTAACACGACAGCCCATCCCAGAGTGCCTGTGAACACTCGGCAAGCGCCGACAATCTGACAACACACAAAAAAGCAAGAGTGTTTCTGAAGGTACCCTCCTGTGACGGCCGACAGGCTCGTTTTAAGTTTTTCTGCCGAGGGAGGTGGGCATCGGAGTGAGGATGACTCACGCCTGACTCCCTGTTAGCGAGGGGGCTACGCGATCAAACGGATCGGATTTTTTGGCGCCTTTGAATCTCGATGACGGCTGCACAGGAGCCTCTTAAAAACAAGAGCTGCATTGATAACAGCCAGCTGTTAAACCTAAAGAACATCTCTGATCTTGAATAGTGAGCGATACCCCTTAGATAAGACCGGCAGCCCTAAATGAGCGAATGTATATTATGTGACACTTTAATTTTTATGAGAGCTGAATAGACATTTGCAGCTTAATCTGAAAATCGCATTATTAATTATAGTTTTTGGTTGCCAAATCAAAGCGCTCTGATAAGTGTCAATTAATAAGCTTCTAACATGGAATTTGCATGACAATAAATACAATGCATTATCAATATGCCAACATCGTGCATTATAAAGATGAACACCATTAACATAATAATATATTAGCATAATCAAGACCACCATTTGCATGGGAGGTGTTTTTGTAAACCACACAGGATCCCCATGCGTCAGCGAAAGGTGGAGCCTTCGGTTGCCACCACATCTTCAACCTTCAGCCAGTTCAGAGCTGTGCGAAATCTCAGCTTAGTTTCAGCCACACTGATGCCGTCCATTATTCCAATACAATGGATGCATCTCTGACTCCCAGATACTGACACAGTATCTGCATGTTTAACTTTTTATAAATAGTTCACGAGCAGTTAAACACTCTTGCTGCTACAGTCGGACTTGATCTGATACGACCGCTAGCTAGTGGTGGCTAATGTTAGCAAGCGTTTGCTAGACATCAGCTCGAGAAAAATATCTGTCTTTTAAAGCTGCTAAAGGCTCCACTATGTCCACCAGCTAGTTGCTAACATTTCTTGCTGCCATTTGCTGTAGACAGTGGGCAGTGGGTTTAAAATGCTACTACAGAATTAACAGTTGAATGCAAGACTTGCAAAAAGAGTATTTTAACATTGTTGCATTGCCTCCTTTCACTTAAATAAACGATTTGAAAACTTCTTCCCTAATTTGAATTTCCCTGACATCTGTGGTTTCATTTTAGAAGTTATGAACGTCGGTTAGGGACTATTCTACTGCACTATGTGGGTCTATTTCCCATGCTGTTGTCCCGCATGGACAAATGTCATCAACGTGTGATGGAAAATAGACAATGTGATAAATTGCAATTATATACTAGAATACACATTGGGGATTGTTATCATTAAATAAGAAAGGTATGGGTTTTCAAGTTATATTCACGGTGAAGCAATGTGCCCCTGATAAAACTAAGCAAATGCGCTTAGCATGTGTTCTCCTAGTTAAGATTCCCTCTCAGCAGTAATACAATGTTTCTGAGTGTCTGCTGGAAAACAAGTGGAAGGTCAAGAACACGAACAATAGATGTTGATTCCAATTATGTGTAAAGCATTGAACAAGATGCGCTAATGATGGCGTTGTCGGGAGAAAAAAGGTGTTTATGTGCTGCTCTCCCAAAGCCTGTGGAACAGTTTATTAGGCAAAGGCTTTATTTCCATAAAGACTGATAAGACTTCAAATGATTCACTGAAAAACAGTCCTGGCATCAGCACAGCAAAGCGGCGTGTGTATTTATCTCTCCCGAAGCTGTGAGACAATCAAGACAAAGATGATAGCACATTTTGAAATGCAGCACAGAGGCATAATGAGATTGCAGCTACTTCAGGAACAAAACCAGACAAAAAGCTTTTTTTTTTTCCTTTTTCATAAATGGCTCCTTGTTTTATTCACTCACACCAAAAAAAAGAAAAAAAGGCCATCGTTTTCAATTAATGAAGCAGGGAATTGAGTCTGAGGTCCAGCGGGATATGGATTAACCACGATGGCTTGAGGGCCCAATCTCACACTGAGTCTGCGCTGCAGTCTGCATGGAGGAATTTCTCATTCAAGGCCTCTACACCCCCCCACCCACCACCTCCACCTCCTACCTCCAACTCATCCATCCATTCCTCATTCTAAGGTGAGTTGCTTCAGTGCAGACTGCTATTAGTGGTGGGGGGAGATAAAACTGTAAGTGTTGCTCCCAATTAGTGCATCAGTGACCGCTCTGTGCCTCCTCCACAGCGAGGCCTGCAAGGAGGGGGGGGGAGGGGGGCACACTGAGTGAAAGATTGGAGGAAGGATGACAGGAAAGGAGAGAACGGCATGAAGACGATGGCTTTGGAAAGGAATAAAAGAAAGGGAGTGGGTTATAGAGGTAGCTAGATAGAGAGAGGACAAGAGATGACACAGAAAGGGGGGATAGCGAACAGTGGTATAGAGGGAGGGGGGGGAGAGAGAAAAGTGACTAAAAAATGGCTTAAGCATTCATTTTGAGTGGCGAGACAGGTCCTATTAACATTTAACAGCGTTTGCGCAGCTTGGTGTGGAGGTTAGGATGCAAATGAGGAGGAATTAAAACTGGCCAGAGGTTTGTCATTGATGGATTGCAGTCTGGCGGTACTCACCACTTCCTAGTGTCCATCACAGACGATTACTGTATAATTAAACCTTATTTCTGGACTCTCCGACGCATAATTACTTGTGTGGGAATGTAACCATCATCTAAAAGCTCCAGCAAAATGCTTTAGCATTTAGTCTGGCAGGCTGCAGTCATTTCACAGACCAGTGACAGATCGAGCCATCTGATGAGCGGCAAAAGAACAGTCACTTTTAATAAGAGGTGGGAAAAAAAATATTAGGCGACAGTGTGCTGATTATAGGAAAATTAGGCTTTCAAGTGGTAAAATCCTTTGTGTTATTTGCATAATTTATTCCTTCTTTACCCCCCTGTTCAACCACGTCTGGTTTTTTTTTTTTTTTTGCGAGCTGCAGGCAATTTCCTCTCATATTTGAATGGATTGCACATTTAAGACTACTTAAGGAAAATGATCGCTTAGCATATTTTAATTGTTGCGCAAAGAGTGAGCAGAGGTGTGAGGCAGAGCTTGGAACGAGGATCCTTTAAAGTGAAGAGGACACGGTGGCGTTGTGGCAGATAACCTCGGGGTGCACACACACACACACAATGACTCATACAGACCTCATCACACACACTTAGAAAGTGCGTAAACCTATAAATTACAAATAAAACTAATAGGACTTTCCATGAAAGTCTGTCTGCTGCAACCCGATTTAGATAAAAACTCGCAGGTCAGTTTGTCGATAATATTTCCTGCATCGCTCCCCCTGCTGAGTCGAGGCGAGAGCCACTGCAGCTTTGTGAACGCAGGTTATTTAGAGACCAGCTTGCTGCTACAGTATTTATGAAGCTCGGAGCAAAAAAGAAGGTGAGCAAAATAATCAAGTCTCTCCTTGCTTGTCTGTCTCACAGGCTCAAAATATGTAAGGACACTACATTTATCCGCTTCATATCTGATCGACTAAAGGCTTGTGTCAAATTATTTATGATCATGGCTATAACATGTTTCAAAGTGGAAAAATAAAGGAGACAGCAGCCCCCGGTGCACTCTAACCTCTTGCGAAGCGTTTTGAGTTTCACAGATAATTATAGAGGCTATACAGCAGCTACCCACACCTCACCACCAGCTATATAATGATACCTCGGAAATGTAGTGTGCAAATGCACATCATTTTCATTACGAGTACTCCCATAATCCAAATTCTTTGTGATGGAGAAAGATAATTAATGCTTTAATGTTTTGGTCTTGCCACTCTTAGCACAGCAAGAGAAATGAATTGTTACATTTTAATGAGAGAAGCGACAGCGCCGGCTTCCTGCGCAACACAGATGATTTTATAATTGCACACAAGGGTGACTAACTCAAGGCTCATTAAGGCGATTTTTCAGCTGGGCTATTTTTTGGACGGACAATACGTATATTTCCCCCATTCGACTGGTAAATAAATTCCGTTATGAATGTTTTTTTTAATTCGCCCATCGGAGCCTTACCGTGAAGAACAATAAAAAAAACGAGATGCACAAGGTGTAATCTCCCAAGAAAATGTCTTTAATGAATCGTTTGTTGCTGCTTGTACCTAAGATTACATGAAAATACATTTAAGTTGACTGCAAGTATGGCAACATATTCACACATATAAACAAGTGGTGCATTTGTATTGTATGTATAGGTATGTACAACAGAAACACGTTACACTCTGGTTCAAAGTTGTGCAAGTGTGTTATATATACTGACATTTTATAAAATTCAACACACTAAATAAAAAAAAAAGAAAAGTGTGCCCACGTATATACACATTCACACGCGCACAACCACAGTAGTTCACAAAAGATTAAAGCAAATGTATTGGATTATACATTTCCAGGTCACCTTAAGGTCGACCCCAACCGTTCCTCTCTCACAAGTCACTTGAGTGTGTTCTTGATGTCTGTGTTATCAGGTGTGTGTGTTTTGCCTATAGCTCAAGATCTGACACACACTGACAGAGACACACACACACACACACACACACACACACACACACACACACACACAGACGAGGCTATGCTGCAGCCTGCGGTTGCACCATCAGCTAAATGTTTTAAGTACAGTCATCTGAGGTAGACTGCGCAAAACGTCATGGTGTTAATCTCTCCGCGTCTTCCTCTTCTTCTTTTCCTTTCCTTTCTTCTTTTGTTTTTTTACACTTTCAATGCATTTTTCACAAACGCCTGACATTTGGAAAGACGTAAATCAAATACCACGTGTGTTTTGTAGCCATGAGGTAGAAATGCTTTAAAGAAGAACTCTAGCGTCGGCTTAAAGAAAGGTTTCCCGAAAGAAAAAAAAAAAAGCTAGATTTAAACGCCATGTAGAAAAAGGTCGAGACACAAAAGAAGGACCACAAAACACGCAGCAAACAAGCGTAGCATTGAGCGGTGGGTTTCAAGTCGTTTGTTCGTTGGCGGTGGAGAGAGAATGCCTGTGCTGTTGATGTGTGCTCTGAAGTGCATTAGTAGGTTTCTCTGTCTAAAGGGACTCTCTCTCCAGAGGATTTGCTGACAGAAGGAATTCTGGTACAGATTGTTTTCAGGGTGGTTTTCTGACGGACCACTCTGCTTTCCCCTTGTGCTGCCGCCACACTGCCTGGCTGTCTTTCCTTTCCGTCAATTTTGCTGATGCTCAGCAGACCCTTGGGGGGGGGGGGGGGGGCGGCGGGCGGGGGGCGGGGGGGGGGGGGG
>JAVQJF010049483.1:0-101829 GCA_036023855.1 Gadopsis marmoratus
TCAGTCTGGACCAGATACTCTGGACCCTACCAGCATGCTCGGGGTGGCGGCTGTTGTCCCCACAGGCACACTGGTGCTTCTGCATCTGAGCATCATAAACAAGACCTAGATACACACACGCACACACACACACATCATCTTAACCTTATTTTCCTTCTTCAATGTTTCATGATCCAATCGTACATGAATTGTAACTAAAATACATCACCAGGTAATGGGATTCAATTTATTTTCAAATTGCATTGACCAAAAAAGTGTCCCTCACCTGTGGTGAAGCGTAGCTGGACATCTGCTGTAGGGCTGGAAAATGACCGGGATGGTATGTTGGAGGGTTGATGTGGAGGGGGAGGCAGGGAGGTGGAGGCTGGGGAAGACTGGGTCCGAACTAGAGGCTGGTGAGGCCAAACTTGGGCAGGCATGCCCAGGGGGTCCATCTGGGGTCCTAGTCTAAGGATCACCTGCCTCTGTGGTTCCCAGGTCAGTGAGTGCAGAGGAGAACAGGGAATGAAGGAATATTTATCAGCAGCAGCACATGCCAAAATCTAACTGGAGTAAACTTCCACATACTTATAAGTTGAATGCCTCTCTGTAGTACCTTGCAACTACTCATTGTTTTGTCAATTTAATACTGTTTGTCTAGAACAAGCAACTGATGAAGAAAATTCAGAACTGCCAAGCATGCTGCCACAATGATGTAAGTCACTTTTTTCTTGTATAAATAAAACTACAGCGCCCCCTAGTGTCAAAAACATGATTCAAACAAGTGAATTCATGTACATAAGCACAAGAGATGCAAACTTACAATACATTTTTTCTTTGTCATCACTCCCATGATCAAAAATGTATTCAATTAAAAACAAAATTCTAATTATTAAACATAATAGTTCTGCAAACATTATTGTGACAGCTATGGCCTGTTAATTTGTTAATTGATACTTATCAGTACCATCAATACCATCAATCATAAGCCGGTATACTACTGAGGTCATTAATTAAACTTAATTCATTAGCAGAGGTCTATGTCAACATACTTCCGTCTTTCAGTACCAAAACGAACATTTATGCATTAAGGGGATTGTCTTTTAAGGAAAAGTCATCATCCCTCTGGAAATCTCTGCATGTGTTTATATTAGTACCTGACTGAATGAATGTGAGGGCTCGATCAAGCTCTCCCGTGAAGAGGTAATGGACTCTGTGTCGTAAAGTGAGTCTGTACTGGCAGTGCTCTGCCTCCTGCGGTAGCTGTCTTCACACACAGAGCCTGGCTCTGATCCGCACACGGACCCTGACCCCGAACAAGATCCTGATCCAGTCTCCTCCAGGTCCATGTCCTCCGATGGGATCTGTGTCAGACGAGGCTTCTCAATGGGCTTGCTTGTCAACTAATATAAGGTATGTTTTACAATGTTTACAAGTCTTAAAGTCGATAATGCTCTCTTTAATGTGCGCGTGTACTGACAAATTATTTCTATATTTATGTAGTCATATTCTTTACATCTTATACAGGTCCACACAAAGACTCCACAGAATCAATTTCATAAAGATCTACTGCTGTCAGTGTTGGAACTAAAAACTAAGTTTGTTTAGTTGTGTGTGACAGGCTAGTGTGCACGCCTGCCTCCTCTCACCTTGCTCAGGTGTGTGTTCTGCTTGAATCTCTCCAGCCCGCTCTTGTGGAGTTGCTGGGGAAGGTGGTGCTGGATGGAGTTATGGCTGGCATACAGAGTAAGGGGTGAGTGGCTGTAGGGCAGAGGCTCCGAGCGTGTTCGCTCCAGGGGTCTGTGGCAGGTAACTATGCCTTCCTTTCTAGATAGGTGAAGCTGCTGCTGCTGCAGAGGAATGGAGCTCAAACCATGAACTAGAGAGGAGAAGAGAGAGGAACAGGTTAATTAAAATTAAATAAGGGCAGACAGAAGGAGGGGAATGGGTACATGGGCTGAGAAAAAAAATATAGAATAAAGATGGAGATAAACAGAAAAAATTGGCAGAAAAAAAATTAAATGGGGAGCAGATGGGACGTTTTTTTTTATTCATGTATATTGGATTCTATTCAGTTGTTTAATGTGAGCATAAATGCTAATAAACTCAAACTAAAAGAAAGAAACTGCATCATCGTCAAGAGCCAAGTAGAGGGCGCCCTAGTGATGTTTATAATATTCAGACAAAAGAATTGTAGTACAAGACAGAGGACATAAATGTTCATATGGTCTCTGATTTAAAATGAATAAACCTTTTCACAGCAGACATTTTTACAGCTCTATTTAGGTATCTCAGTAAAGCCTTGAGAGTGAGCCAAGATGCACCAGGACCCTGAACTTGCACACTTAAATGTAATGCAGTTGTTATTGACCTCATTAGTTACACCTGTGCTTTTCTTGCTAAACCAAGTCAAAATATCTGCAAAAGGCCTATTATGAGTGTTGTTAATGGTTAATATACAGGCTTTTGTTGTGACTGGCAGGACTTAAATGAAGAAAAAGTGAAACAGCAACAAACAAATACAGAAATAAGTGTACATAAAAATAGGTACAGGTAAGCAATTGAACATACAATCAAAAATGCAAACATAGTACTGCAATAATTAATTTGCAATATATGCATCAAATACCGACCTATAACCGACATGTTAAAAAAACTAAATCTGCTCACTGCCACTGGCAGAGACCTGACAAAGGGTGGCTATATAGACTGCCCAAACCCAAAACATGTATGACTAGCAATCAAGATGAAAAACTTCCATCACTCATCATTTCATCACTTTCTGAATACAGACAATAAAATAAAAGCTTATACTTTACAATAGAGTCCCTTGATCTTTTATGTTAAAGTTAGACCACACTCCCCACACTCCTGTGTACCTTTATTTGATGTCAGGAAACAGGTCTGCGATAAGTCCTTTTGGGTTAGTGGAATGTCACGTTTACCACTTTCCTAGCTAAAGTACCCTAGCTTGGAAAAGCCTTAATTATTGTTCCCATTGACCGCTCATTTCTTCTAGCTTGTTTATCTTTTAGCAATAACACATCTCCTTCCTTGGCTGCTTTGAATGCCACAACTTGGCCAGAATATATCTGGTAACACTTATTATATTATATATATAGTATATTAAAGCAGGTTGGTATCAGAGGTTGTGGGATAGTGAGAAGGGGGGGTAGCCCTCAAAAGCATCAGTGGAGTTGGTGCCACTGTCTGACTGCAGCTGTTTTGCCAGCCCCCCATTGGAGAAAAATCGGAGCAGAGCATTTATACTTCATGAGCTCCACAAGGACACCTCTTGTGGACATACAGGTAAACAACACTGCCCACCTTTTGCTTTTGCTGCTGCCTTTAGTCTGCCTGTGATGACTTCCCATGGCCCAAAAACATCCAACTCTATATACATAAAGGGATGGCATGTTTGTCCACTTCATGTAATGTGTTATTTTATATACCTACAGCCTTGCGGCACTTATGTCAGGTCGAACATAGTGTTGAGAGTTGACACACTTCTTTTCAAGGCCTCTCCTTGATCTTCTCCACCACATTGTTATTGCTCCTATCAGCAGTTACAGTGACAGTGTCCTTCCTAAACCTGATGGGGACACCCAGAAAACTTCTGAGATTGAGCCCTGGATCATTCAGTAGGACACCCAAGCACTCGAATAGCAAACAACTCAGATCTTTCCAGGTTATTGTGGATGGTACACACCATCCACAATAACGACATCCTTCGACTGAGGATGCCAGCTCAACATAATGGTTATCTAAGATCCCTTGCATCTCTTAAAGGTTTGGTTCCCTTACAAAATAATGGATGATAAGCATACTGTTGATTGTTTGGAAGGAATTTTCTTTTGATGATGACCTTTATTACTGCTTGAATTCTTTACTGAAACCCTCTTTAACTTTGACAAGGGTGGAGGTGATTGGGAAGACCATTATCCAAGAAGTATGCAACATGGCTGGCGTGGGCTGGAGCATCTTGAATATGATGGCATGTCTACTGCTGACCTAGGTACAGGGAGTCCATCTCCTGATTTAACAAAGGTGGACTGGAAAGCTGCTGCTCCTGGTGGCCTAAATCACACCGCTAGTTTATGTCATTGCCCATCACAGGTGAATGTTCTGCTATATATTCACTCACTTTCTCAAGGGACCCTTTAAGTGAATGTCAAGACTCAAACTCTGATGTGCTGTACTTCCATGGGGGTCTAACTCAATTGCAGCTGCCTCCATTACAACAACCAAGAACTGCTTCTGCCTTTTATTCTTGCTGTAGTGCATCCAGCTACTACTACTATTACTCTATTACTACTACTCTATTTTCATTTCAGAAAAAAAAATGTAAAAGCAAGTGTACATACAAAAAATTTATAATACTTAAGCAATACAGTAAGCAATTAAACAGACCACCTCAAATACAAATATAGTACTGCAGTAAAAAACAAATTTCTTTCAATATATACATTCATATCAACCAACTACTCACTGCTAAATTCACAGGAAGAGAACTGAAGAAAGATGATTATAGATTGCCCATACTCAGATCTACCACTAACTTTTAGTTTTACTAACACTGCATGAATCACTTCCCGATTACTGGCAACAAAATAAAAGCTGACACTTCAAAATAAAGTCCCTATATCTTTTATGGTTAAAACAATTAAGATTATTCAAATATGCATGTAGCGCATTATTTTGTGTTGTCCCTTGCATGTACAAATGTATGTGCTCTATATATGTGCATATTGAGGTATTTCTGTTTCTGCTGTACAAGACATTTACAGTAACACAACTCACGAGAGACAAGTTGGGAGTGCACCAGCCCAGTATGTGGTTCCAGTACGAGCACAGGCTGCAGACGCTGGGTCAGGGCATGACTGCTTCCTTCCAGAGGCAGGTAGACCTGATGCAGAGCTGATACTGCCATTGGTCTTGTTACTCGCAGTTCAGCCTGGGGAGAGTGGAGAGGAGAGATGATGGTAAGATATACTGGAGGGTATACAAGGAATTACAGAAGCCCTCATTGGTTGCAGCTTAATGCAAATTCGCAAAATGGAGGGTTAGTGCATAGGGCGAGGTCTTGATAGTCTGTCCGCATGTAGACTCATTATCAAACATGCTAACAATGAAATCAGGTGAGTAAACTACCACATGACTGATTCACAAGATATGAAAGCACCAAAGAGATCAAAAGGGAAATGAAAGTCAGAATATACCACATGTTTCTATAAGTGTTCAAGTGTGCAGGCACTATTTTAGACATTTAATCTTTGATACACATACATTCATAGCATGAATGAAGCGTGCATCTATGTGATTTGTAAATATGCTTAATTCATGCTTTAAATTGATGACTGATTCAGGAATATATTTGTAGTTTTGTTGCATCATTTTAAACGTTGATTCTGAAGGGAACCTTAGAAGATATTGTTGCTCACCTGTGCAGGAAGTCCAGCAGTGATGCTCGGCGTGGCAGTGGGGTTGGGGGGGTTGGTAAAATGGGCCAAACTACCGTCCTTCAGCAGCAACCTCTGTGCCTGAAGGAGACAGAAATATTATATAAATGACCACATCATCTCACCGCTTCTTTCCTTAGTGCCACATCCTGAGAGCAATTTGCTGAGCTAAAATATATTAACTTACCCACAGGTAATAAATTCTGATAAAATGGTTATTATACATACAACATACATGTGTTACAAATTGATAAACCCACTCACTGATGTAACCAGCAAGAAAAATTATGTCAAGTACAGTAAATAGAAAATGAAATGAAATGAATGTTTCAGTTAGATGAGGAGAGATCAAGTAACATGTGTATTTATACAATGGGCCATCTGGCCTTCTCAAATCTCCCTGTTAAAAGCATTGGGCACCATTAACTAACTCAATTAATATTCATGTGTCGGTGGTTGTCCTTTTAAGAGTAGTGACACAGTAAGTCGGACTATTTACTGTTTAAAAAAAGGCAAAATGTTTTCTAGGATATATTATTTTCCCAAATGAATCCATAATGGGAAGATGAAACAGAGATGAATGACTGAACACTTCTTTCCCCCGTATTGTGTTGATGTATGCTCTATACAGTATGTGTCATGTAACAGGACACTGAGACCTAACATGTCCACTGATTATATGCTAATGTGGATAGGAAAGTCTGCTAAATTAGTATAATAACACACAGTAAATATAAGAAGGGCTCACCTTATGAGCCAGTGGGAGAGCCCCGTTATCCGAATGGAGGCTGTCGTTTGGTGAGCTGCACCCTGATGCTGGAGTGCTGCAGGGGGAGGAATCTGGGTAACAGAATTGAGACACGCCTATCAACTCAAGATAGCCAACAGATGTGTTCAAAAGACGAACATAACTAATTGGAAAAGAAATCAAACTGTGTTAGTACAGTATGTTGAAATAAACGACGTGTTGTGTAAAAAACACACCAGCGATAGAAGTGGCACATCAAAGCAGCATTAGTCTAAAATAGCTAAATGTAGATACTCTACCCATAGTTTCGGTCCTGTGCTTGACAGCTGGAGGGGCACTGAATTTGCGCTGCAGTGGGTTTGGCCTTGTACTGATGAGCTTCTTTAACTTCCACTTCAGAGTGGGCTCAGAGACTGCACACACACAATTATACATAAATGAATCAGTGAAGAAGGACAAGCATACACACAGACATAAATAATGCTAAGGTCTCTTAAAAAGGACATGTACCTATATCTTTTAAACTCACAGAACTAGATGATGAACATAAATCGACTCAAACATACTCTCACTCAGTAACGCACATATTATAATGACGCACTCAATATCCACAACAAAACCAAGTTAAAGCAATCTGCAGCACAGCTGAACCAAGCAAATACTGCAGCCCTGGTCAACAGCATAAATAAAGTTCAATGTTTACATTGGTCAGGCTCCAATAATCCCAAACAAAACAATAAATCAGCGGCTGGCTCAGAGCAGATAGGCAGCTTTGTGTTGTTGCAGAGCCAAAAAAAGCACTGAAGGGTGTGTGTGTGCTGGTACCTAAGGGTTCTAGGGTAACACAAATAAACAATGGCATTTTGAATCGGTAGTGTACTCGCAGAGATGTACAGGAAGACAAAACCACTCCCACTCTCATTCACACGGCAAAGCAGGTCTCCCTTAATGGACTCTCACGCAGTTCATTTTACACATACCTCAGTTAAAGTTATGTAACTACTTTAATCTTTGTGTCTTGCATCTTTGAGTCTAAAACAAATTACACAGAGCACACAGCAGCAGAACAGACCTGAAATGGAAAATTGTCAGTGACCGTCACAGCTTTGACCTCAGGGTGGGAAGCCCCATCACAGACACAAACAGCCAGAGGTATCTCACCTGTCCTGCGCAGGGCAAGGTCTTTACGCTGGTCACAGGGTGTAGGCTGAGGCTTTGGGGACATGACAGGACCCGGGAGCCTAGGTAACCAAAATAATATTGGATAGGCTGCTTCACTCATGAGTGGGTGTGAAGATATTTGCTGTTTTTTTATTTTAATTTCCTCTGCAGTATCACCACAGTGAAATGTCACACTCAGAATTTTTAGCAAAAACTATGCCGTGCCTGCAGCTCTCACAGTCTAAGTTCTACTTTGAAAAATCATTGGTCATGAAGTTATGCTCTATTTGGCTCTCTCACCTGTATCCGGGTGAAGGACTGCTGTGGTTGGGAGTAACCCTGTCATGGGTGGGCTGGTTCTTCATAATTATGTGTTCCCGAAGTTTCTGCCTTACCAGAGGACTGGCTACAGCACCTACCAGTCAATAAAGTCACTTTATTGAAAAGACAGAAATTTGGATCATGTACAGCCATAGGTAGACCTACAGCCAGCATTGTGGCTGATATCATAAACTAATGACAAAATATGTTTGATGGTGAAAACTGAATAGTTTTTCCTTTACAAACTACTGTATATTACTGTAGTATCAATAAGAAGTGGAACTTCTGAAGAAGGATCCAGGATTTTTGACACTTTCTTCTAAGCTCTCTTAATTTCCTCTACATAGTAAAAATGTAATAACAGCACAAAGTGTTTCCTGAAACAAGTATATGAGTACAAATTTCCTTGGAATCTGAGAATGCATCACAGTATTGTTGGAAATCCCCCTCTTTTTCATTGAAACCTACAGTGTGCTATGACTCAGATAAAGAGCACGTCAACAACCAAATGGTCTTTCAGAGAACCTACGAAAGCACATTACAGTATGGAGAAATACATTACATGTGATACTCACTCTGCTCATTTTTACTCTTTCGTATGAGCTGTTGTAGCTCTTCTCTTTTTCCCTCCTCCATCTCTCTTTGCCTTTGTTCAATGTTATACTGAGGAGAACAAAAGGAAACGGTATTAACACTGACCGGTACAGTCTGATTGTGAACTTTGCAAAAAAAAACAACAACAAACATTGCTACTGCCACAACAAATATCTCTAGAGCAGCACCAACCAGTTGATCCATGATCAGCATTGATCAGACTCTTGTGCTGAGAAGGTGTTCTGTTTACAGTAACCTGACCTGCTCCTTACTCATTTCTGCTGAGCATGTGTAAAGGAGTCTGGCGAAAGCAGCTGGCGTGTTTTTGTGGTTGACGCAGCAGGAGGTACGTCTGCCTTTCAGTCTGTGCATCTCATCCTCACCCAAATAAAATGCTCATGTGATGATGTGCTAATGTTTCCAGATGTGGCAAGACTGATGCTGATGATACATCAGTTTTAAGGTGCTTATTTTGATTATTTGAATGAGCCAAAAAAATAAGTATTCATCCTGTCACACTCATCCCCACTTCACATTCACGCTGCTGCTGGATAAGCTCAGTGCTGCCGAAGCTTCCCTTAGTCACCCTCCACCTATACTGGCTCAAGAGTGTTGTCCTTACCTGCAAGTGCTGCTGGGAAAACTGGGAGCAATGCTGAGAGGTGAGGTGTCCCAGGAAGAAGGGTGGGCGCGGGGCCAGCATGGCCGAATCTGGGCCTGGATGTAACAGCCTCTGGGTCACACTTAGGTCCATGGGATTCTCCCCATGTATAGATAATGAAACCTGATTTCTGATTATCACATCCACTACAGGGGGAGAGAGGGGGAGAAAACAACACATCAGTTTGATGAAGGGTATCACTGTATAGGCTTCAATGTGGGGTGAGAATTATTTATGGCATGTCCCTTTGGAGTATCTGTTACGTCATAGATCAAAGTCTACTTTCCAACTTATATGTGAGTAGATTTCAATGTCTTGCATGCCGGTTAAAGATAAATTGTCATTATAGAGTAGAGTTTCAAAAGTAGTGTAAATATCTTAGATGTCCAGTTAACAGGCCACACGAGGAAGCGTGTTTTTAACAGATATTCACAGAAAAAGAACAACTACAGTGTCGTTTACGGCTTGAGCTTTACACAAACAAGATCAAGAGTGCAGTTTATTTGGCACAAGTGCATGCCCAGATGTGTACTTGTATTTGAACTCTGCACATTCACCAGTCATATTTCATTTCATTCAAGTCTTCCTGCCTCAAGTGAACTGGCTAATGTCCAATGGTGCATTCAGGAAAGAAAACCCCCCACCAAAAAAGAGCGGTAAATGAAAGAATGAAGGAAACTGGGTGGGGGAGTTGGATTTGAACATCGTGTGGTCAAACCATTTGGGTCAGGTACATCAATTTGTCATCTTACTTAAATAAAAGAAATTTAAAAAATCTAAATTTAGCAAGACACAATTGCACCAGGATTCAGTGTCCTAATGAAAAACAGATGTCTTTTTAAAAGGTGCAGGGGAGTGTGAAAAGGTTTTGATCCGTTTATGCAATCCAAAGTGCAATGTCAATATGCTAGAGCAACCATACCCTTCACCTCGAATGATTGAACTGCATGGCACAATGTGGGTCTGATGGTATGACCTATGAAGCATAAAACAAACAGGGAGGCTGATGATAGCTGGGAGTGAGGAAACAGCAGCCTTAAGTTTGTCTCAGGTTCTGTGATGCACCATAAACAACAGGACAAAAACATACGCAAGCTCACGGAAAACTTGATACTGTTTTCACATGTCAACGCATTGACACCTGAAACCACCAAACATGATGGAGAATGTTTCGGTACTGACACAAAAGTGATACAGTATCGAAGGAGACACCTTGCTCCCTCTGGGTTAGAGAAGGACAGTGGGAAGAGAGGGAAGGATGTGGAAATTTACTGAACCCGTATGACTGAATGACTGCAACTATTACTCAAACATTACTCACATAATTCCTGTAAGACGTTTCTTTACTGGCGTACCCTACTGAATTATGTTACCCGCTGTGGACAGCAGCTGTAACACAGTAACAATTTTGCAATGACAACACTACCTCTCACATCACTGGTCTATAATTATTCACTAACAAATAGAAGATTACATTATCAAACCAACTACACTGATGATATGGCACACTAAAAAAAGAGAAAATCAAAATGCCAAAATAACAGATGCAGATAAGTTAAGTAGATGGTGTTCCTAGAGTCAAACACAAAGCGTTTTGAGGGCTTGGTCTTCAATGTATACTATTCAAATTAACAGTAACTTCAGCAGAAATGGTGCAGTGGTTTTTTATGAAACCCACGATAAGTTACCAGATCTAACTTTAAGCAGTGCAACAAAATGGCCCAAAACAAAAGTCCATATACAGGCTGCACACAAGTCCCACTGATGTTCACTCCTGCAGGAGACACACAGTGAGGCGTGCAGACCCAGACAAGGCAGCGTTATTTGGCCCTCATTCCCAACAGCAAGACAGTTTCAGAGAGAGAAATAATCAAGTCTGCAAAGGCGTTTCGGGTTGACAGAATTCCTCTGAAGAAGAAAACACTCCCACGGTCTTATTACTGCAGGTCAAGTGAGACATACACACAGAAGAACATGAAAAAACAGGCAGGGAGTTAATAAGACCAGAACTATTTAGAGTCCGAGATAATATCGTACAGTGTAAGCTGAGTGGTTTCAGTTCTGTTGCCCTGCTTGATAGCCCAATAACAAGTTCATAATGACAATTCTATTTGTTTGTGTTTTCTGTATAAATGAGAAAAACAGAAATAACAAGCTTTTGCACAACACAAGCTTTTGCATAAAAAAAAACAAAGCTTTGATCCATGATTCTTTGTACAGCTTGTCATTTGAGACCATTTACACACTTCTTGCTCTGCACAGTTCTCCTGCGTCACTGGAATCCTACCTTGCCAGGTTACTCAAGGAAGTCGAGACATGTCAGACAAAACTTAATCTCAGAGACTGAAATATTTCAGCCTGCCACACTTTCAGCTGGTTCATGCTTGCATGACAGTATGTCAATGCTTAAGTTGACAGGGCTTGTTTTTAAGCTTCCGATGTTTTTGTTACTGTAATTTATTTTTAGAGTGTAAGGTGCAACAGGAAGAACCCGTTACAGCAGAATAGTAGGTATAACCAAAATAACAGCTGTGTGTTTTCAAAGGAAATCAGACAATTACTGGAGCAGAGGGACAGTGGTGGTGGGGACTCAAATTATGTGTATACACTCTGACACAAACACACACACACACACACACACACACACACACACACACACACACACACACAGACAGACAATTCAGCTCCCCTGAGAGAAAGGAAATGATCAGGAAGTCAGTCTTACTTCTCATCTAAACAAAAAAGAAACACCTGCGGTATATTTTTACCCGGAAAATACAGTGAAGGCCAGGCTGCAGGAACAATCTGAGTTCTGCAACACTGTGACACAAAACGTCCTCCCAGAGACACACTGTCTACATTGACTGATTTCAATGTTTTGTATTTCTGCAGATTTAAAAGAAATGCCACTCTTCCATGCAAATATGTTTGGCTGAGCGTTTATACTGACACTGAAGCTATGACTTTAGGTGGTTACAGTGTGACTCATATGGATGGACACAATACCAGCTTGGTCACCGCATGATGCATTCAAAGAGCAAACGAAACAGTAAAGGTTTCTTCCACTCTGACCCTGACAAGTTTCAAAAGCTGCTGATTACTTTGTCATCTTACTAAGAGTTCATTACAAGAGGACATTTACAGTATGCACAAGTGTCAAAACCATATTGCAAAAACGTAGTGCAATGGTACAGGTATTTTTAGATAACATTATTTTCCAAAGTCCGCTATTCATCAAGTGAGCTCTAAATAAGCAAGATTCATATTTAAAAAGTGAAAAGAAATGTTTGAAAAATAAGGAGAACTGCATCTAGATAAGATCTGTGTGCGTGCTTCTCATTGTGGTGCTAAAAATAGACAGGAGACAAACTTCTGGTTTCTGTAATAGCATATTCGTTTCACAACCATCATCCTCTTTCTGTGTGCCTTCTGCAGCAGAACACTGAAGCACTGAGAGACACACACACACACCTGCAAACATGCATAGGCTTTACTGGTGCACACACGCGCACACACACACACACACACACACACACTCACACTCACACTCACACAGAAACAGTGACTTCCTGTTTCTAAAGTTAGTCTGCACCATAACATCCTCTTGATTCATTTAGGCAAGAAGAAGCTGCTATTTTGGTTGAAGGGCTTCACTGGCTTCTTTTTGCAGCTTGGGCCTTACAGATGTCCTTCAGCAGTATTTATATCCACACTGTGGCCCTTAAATGTGCATTGTTTATTGTTGAGCTGGAGTGAACTTCGCAGTGGTATTGGACAGAGTTAAGTTTGGAAGTCGCTTATCAGGTTAAGTGCTAGTTACTATTTGTATACGTAAACACCGGCAGCAGGATTGAGGTTTATGCTTGGTTAGATGAGCAACAAAGCAGAAAGAGCAGGAGCTCACAGACAAAATGTCATGTGAAATTTAAACAAATAACATTGTTTGTAGTAAGACATCAAGCATGTCATCTAGTGCCGAGTGTAAATGCATTGTGTTTGTAATCACTGAGACACTGAGCTCTGTATTAACAGACCCACTAACACACACAATCGCAATTTTAAGACAGCTACTCCACCATACTGGCCACCTTCAGCAGTTCCCCACAGCCCACCACCCTCCGTCCTTTCCTCCGTCCCTCCCCCGTCCTTACGTTTATAGGAATCCACAGCTGTTGGGGACATTCTGTCCCTCTGCTTCCGAGCAGCTGGAGTATCAATCTCCTTATGTGTGCATCAATATGTGTGTATGGTTGTGTGTATCTGAACTATATGCGCCAAGATATTAATAGCTTGCAGTTGTTTCTTTTGAGTGTACACAGCAGGGCTTTGTGTTTGCTTAAGTAGGATCTGCTTGTGCGACAGTTGAGGGTGCGTACACGTGCATCGGTGCATCAGTGCTAGCGTGTGTTGGTGCCAGTGTATTAATAGTGCCCATTTGTTTCTTTTAGAAGAACACTATGGCTCTTTGTGCAAGTTTCAGTATATGTAACCAGGCCGGTGTATTTTTAGTGTCACCTGTCAGTAAACACTTGCGGTATTGTGCGGAATCATGCCAGTGCACATATGTTTGATGCCAGTGAGTTTGTACGTTGCTGTTTCTCAACATATTAATAGCATCACATGACTTGTTTTTATGAGTGTGTGGCTTGTAAGTGTATTAATAGCTTTCCCAATTGCCCACACATGCTTCTGTATGTGTGTGGCGTGTGTGTGAGTGGCTGTCAATAACTTCAGCCTCATCCACCATGCTGCAAATGGATGTGGAAAGAGAATGAGCTTACTGCAGCCGACTGTGATGATATCGAATGTTATTGGCTTATTCCAGTATTGGCACATATAGTGTTAGCAGAAGTGTTAACAGAAATTGCAGTACATTCATCTTTTGTAGGCTGCATTTTCAGTTACTTTTTGGTGTTATTTGCTATTTAAAGTTATTAATAATAATTACATTTTCAGGGAAGTTTGCTTTTTAAAATGCTGTATTATTACGTATTGTTATTATCTGTAATAATGAATGTGCCTTAATGGAAATATTTCCCTTTTTTTTGGCTGCAACTAATGTTTGCTTTTTCCTTATTGATTAATGTGCAAAGTGATTCTTGATTAATCAATGAATTGTTTGGTAATTGTTTTGCAACCACAATTGCCCAGAGCCCACGGCGATGACTTTAAATTGGTTGTTTCGTCTGTTCAACTAACCTGACACACCAGATGATTTGTTACAGAACCATCTGAGAACTTGTCCTTGGAAAAGAATACATGGCTTGGATGAACCATCTGTCCATCACCAGCATGGGTTAAGTTCAACCAATCAGATCAACAAACCATATCTAGTTGCAGGAGAGTGCTGAAGAGGAAACACAACAACAAGCTGAAGTGTGAGGAACTTTGAGAGCTAGCAAGTAGTCAGTGTAGCTAACTATGTACTTAGCATGTTGGTAAATCAAATTCCATGCTGAAGCCAGTCGGGAGAAGAGTGAAAGCATCTTTTCCATCAAGAAAAGCCTTTGGTGCTGTTCTTTGCTCTTCCTTCAATGAAGACATACTCTCCAGTTCTGATTTAACTGATAATATAGCATCTACGCTAACCTCTTTAAGAGCCGCCATTGCTGTTTTTAAACAAACTGTTGCTTCTCGCCATCGTCACACCAAAACCACGCCTGCAGCTGAAAATAGTTCCTCAGACTCTGATTGGTCCTATCCACTGTGGTTCGGCCACAAGCGCACAACTTGAACCCCAGAAGGATTCTCGGGTGATCTTGTGATCCAGCTGCATCGCAAGGTCTAATTTAAGGAATCTTTGCCAGAAATCTTTGTCATACCGAAGATTTGTGGCAGATATGTCATTATCAGATGTTTGGCATTGTGTTGAAATAAACTCTGTGAAACATACAGCACAGCTCATTTCCTTTTTTCGCCCCAAGGCTTATGAGGTAACAACATAAGCCATACATTCCTGCACTTGACTGTCAACAGGATAATAGCGCAAGCAAATATGAGATTCTTTCATCGTCTCGTTTTTTTCTTCCTTTCATAGTCATCTGTGCTGTTTTGTACTAAACTCTCTTCAACCAAAGGTTCGGAGGTCAGACAGTTATAAGACTGCTCTTGATGTTGTGTCCCTGAGGCTGCGAGGGGAAAAAGATGAGGGGTCGGCAGCTCACTGTAGTGAGTTGTGTGTATATGAGAGTGTCACAAGCTAGCATGCTCCTTACTGTGATTTTCCAGCTTGATTTCTCGCAACCAAAACAGACCGACAATTGTTGAAATGGGTTCTTTTTTTCTACTGTGGGTTCCAAAGGGTCATCTTTTTTGAAAGGGGAAAACAGAGCTAAATTTGGCCCAGGGTGCTGTCATAAGGTTGGCATGAGACCGAAACTCTGTCTTGCCTCTCACTATGTGTTACTGCTAGAAGAATTGAACTGATATTTTCACGAGTGTTGGCACAGTACATTAGTACTAACACACACCCTCATTCATACATACCGTAATACCACACACAAATTACCACCTTAACATTGCCCTCAATTATGAAAATTAAGACGCGAGCCACCGCTTGACCTGACAGGAACACATGCTAACTTAATTTACATACTTCAAAGGAAACAGTAACGAATCATCTAAGCATTGACTGATTCAGGTCAGTGATCTCTGCACATCCTCTCCACCTACATACATCCACCCCTGCACTAGGATCCTGCCAATACCTGATGTTACCTAGGGGAATGTGGCCTTTACACACCCACACGCACAGAAATACTGATATATTCAAAAAAATCCAACGCCTGGCATAAGGATGATTTGACTGAGAGAACAGGTTCTCATGCACTTCCTAGTGTAAGACGCCCATGTGTCTGCAGTATACTGTGTATAACCATCTGTTATTACACACTAGGTTAGAAGGCCAGACACACAGAAGGGCTTCTTTGTTAGAATAAGGTTACTGTCTTCTGGTACAAGCCTGCTTTTGATAAAGTTACTGTCTTTGATTGAATTTAGTTGATTTCCCTAATACTCTCCATCTTTTGCCCTCTCTCTCTCTCACACGCACACACATGCACACTCACACTCACATGATACACAAGCAGAGCGATGGTCCTGTTGCTATGTTTTTGAGGAGCAGAGAGTGTATCACTAGTCAGCTGAGTTGATCTTAAATCAGGAACAGGAAATGTGATCTGGGGCTCTGGCCAGTCCAGAACACTGTCCCTATTGTCAGTGTGCTGCTGTGGCTCACACTGGGAAAACACTGGGGACTTTTAAAGGTTATCTGTCCTGGGAAAAGTTTGATTTTCACTTTCACAACTAGCCTGCATCTTTGTAACTATTTTGGTAATTAATCATCATCATCAATCATCATCATCAATCATTAGTTTGCCATTTAAGTCCATTTTAAGCAAAATAACATTTTTTGGGACAAAACAAGACATTTTAAGCCCTAGTCCCATCTCACCAACATCTCAACGATTAATAGATTAGTTGACTGACAGAACATATTAATCTTTTAGTCATTTTTCAAGAAATGTATATATGAAAGTGAAACTGAATATTTTTTGGTTCAGATTGATGGTTGAATAAAGCAAGCTATTTGCAATACCTTGGTTAATTTTTCACAATCTTCTGACCTATTATAAACAAAATAATGAATCTATTATTCAAGAAAATAATCAGCTGATGAATCGATAGTGAAAATAATATTTATTGCAGCCCTCCTTCCAAACCTGTACTCATCATGACATAAAACAGAGATAGACTAATAAAAAAAGAGACACCCAATGCAGGTAAGGATTTAAGATTCCTAATTTGGGGTTCGTTGTCTGACAGCAATTGTATGAATTGCAAGCAAAAGCTTACCACGAGTTAGTAGTTAAGTCATAGCATGCCAGCTGTAGAGGGACAGAGGTGACTTATGTTCACCTCTAAAGGTCTTGGTGTACAAGAACGTAGACAAACCCCACAGACAGTGGGAATATTTTGCCTTTTCGTTAAGATGGCGTTAGAGATTCACCTGAACCTTCAGCCATATCAGCCTATTCTATAACAAAGACAAACCCACAGGCCATCACAAGTTGTGTCGCAAAGGGCCCTGTGTGTTTGCGTAAGATGACACCGACCATGTAGCATAAAGGGCTGATTATTATGATCAAAGCCTTTATTCAGTGCCACACTTTTGTAGACACACACGTGCCTGGAAAGAGTATTTGCATGCACGCACACAGGTACACATTTACCCATTCGAGGCAATAATGATCACTTCTGGTTATCTGAGATGAAAAACTGAAGGAGTGAGGGAGAGATCTAACAGGCAACAGGAGAGGGGCAGAGCAGTGTAGGTGCTGTCGATTCCTCTGGCATCGCCCACATGAAACTAATGTAACTGTATCCCCGCAACAGCACTACGGCTATGACCTCATCCTGTCCAGAGAAGGAACCTGGACACATGAGAACATTATTCCACGCATGGCCGCCGTGTGTGTGTGTGTGTGTGTGTGTGTGTGTGTGTGTGCGTGTGCGTGTGTGTGTTTTCATATTCTTGGGACCGAAGGGGCTTGAGTGGGATTTAACCATTTTTACGACTTCTGTCATAATACACACAGCTGCCCACCCCGTGGTCCATCAAACAACCAAACATTTGTTGCCTAGAAGTAAATGAGTCAAACCTTTCAATGACGTTATGTAGGAAATTCTACACGGGCACTCACAATAATTGCACAATTATTTGCCCTATTTATCACCTTAAAATAGTCATGTCTGCTGTCAGATTAGGATAATTACAAGAGCAACTTGAGTTACAGACAATCAATTAGGCAGTCAGTCGGACAGGTAATGAGGTATTTACTAATTCAGACTGCAGCATCTGACTCTGGGTAAAGACCTCATGACATGCACACTTCCTCTGATTTTGGAACTCGTTGTGGCCATTTTTTAAAATTGCTGCAAACAACCTGGAAATCTCAGCCAGGTGCACAGGTTTACGCCTGGTGAGTTTGGACGCCAGCCAGAAGCAGGAGAACATGGATATAACAGTGTTCATGGGAGGCAGCTGAAACTCAGTTGACACATTTACCATAAAATAAGGTCACCGGCGCTATTCAGCTCGAGGCTGACGTCAGACAAGAAAGCCGTAAAGCAACAGGCAATACACTTCTTTAATAAAGTTATAGCCTTTGAAAGAAGTAAAGAAAAAAGATGTAGTTACGAGCTGAAACCGCCTTTGCTAGCTACTTCACAGCACAGCGCACGTTAGCAAGTAAACATCGCCTACCTTTTGGAGGTGAAGTTCAAACGCGACGCATTTCCAGCTTCATGCCACACCGGAGCTGCTGACAGCCAGCCAGAGAACAGACAAGGCGGACAGACGCGTAGTCCAACTCTCTGTCCTTGTCATCTTGGGTCTTTTTTGGTTTGGTTTGGTTTTGTGACTGAACTGGTCGCCGTTGTGTCAATCTTTGGTGATAAAAGTGGGAGAGCGCTGCTTCCAAGCGGCCAGAGCTGTACACGCGGGGAATTACGCCACGAGCTCGCCGTTTTAGTAAACTGCGTAAGATAAAGACTGTGCGCCGTCACCGAGAGCTGCTCTCCTCTTATCTGCCTCCTCGCTGGGTCTGACTGTCGGTGGTGAAACTGCTGATAAAACCTGCCGCGAGCGTCGCTTTCATCCGCGCGAGCGCTGCTGGTGAGCGGGCTCCACCTGCTGGTGAGAGGGCTCCACCTGCCGAGCTCCGCCGGGTACGGATGCCCGCTCAGTCTGTGTGTGTGTGTGGGACTTGTCAAGGGACTTGTCATTTTGTTTTCACGCTCCTTCATGGTGTGAGTGCAAAAAAAAAAAATAGCCACTCACACTATGGAAAAGGTGTTTTTACATTTAAAACAAAAAATGCAGCAAGGCGATTTCTTTTCATTTACGTGAACCTCTCAAAATACAGACTTTTACTACGCCTTTAGACTTGTTCAGCCCCGAAATGACGATCCTGACCATGCACAGGATCTCATTCAATTTTAAAATGCACTTGTATCCTGAAATCTGGAAAGCAAGGTGTGTGTTGATGCACATTACAAATAAAGAGGTCCACACTTGTACTGTACCGACTGAGTCCCCTGATTGCTGGTACATAATGACACAAATTCCCTCCTAGTTAGCGTGGAGTGATGGATAAATAAATAAAAAGAAATGAGCAGAATAAATCATTCTTATGAAGAAATAAACATCTAGTTTAGCTAGCACTACAATTGTGAATTAAAAAGGTTTCAAGAGCACAACAAATTAAAGCCTCAAATAAAATACAATTCTTTAAATCCACTTAACAACAAATTTACTCTTAATTTACACAGTGCTGCTCATTCTCACATGTCCTCTCCTAAACTGAAGTCTCACTGTCTCTTGCAGTTCCCATCCTGCTTGCGGCCAAATCCGCCTTCATGGCCAAAAAAAGTCCAAAGTGGGACAAACCAAATAGTAAACGATGGTGAGTGGAGTCACTACGTTTGCTGTTGTCCAGCTGAACATTATGCTGGGCATTGTGGTGTGAGTTAAAAAATTGCTATCAACAACACTCAGTTTAATTTCAACAACAATATGTCTTTTCCCCTGTGCTCTTGGTAGGATTAACAGTCCATCCCCCAGTCATGGGGTTGACTGTGGCCTGAATAATTTGAGATACGTGCAAGCAAATTGAATTTCATAGCAGATCTTCAGCCCTTGCATGAGACAGAGTGCCTTCTATTTGCACATGTAGAGAGTGCTTGGTAACTGTTGCTACTTAAGTTACATTTCCCAAGAAAATAGCTAATTAAAAACAGTTTCTGTTTGAAAATCCGAATATCTAAATCTTAATCTATTCACCATTTTGTTATGGACTTTACAAATAATTTCACGAGCCATTATCAACAGGTCATTATTCATATTGATCATATCAACTTAGGTCTTTGAATCACCGCTTGGTGGTCGTTATGGCACAAGTTGTTCAAATTATATACAATCCAAAATGATGCATGTAGGAGCTGCTAGCTGAAAGTAAGTACTCAAAGGTTACCCAAGAACAGAAGGTGTATATTGCCTCTAAAGTTGAATGCCTGTACTTTAATGTTTAATGTTACTGTTACTGGCATATACTGTATTTGTCGCCATGCACATTTGGACACAAATATTTAAAATGCCTGATATTTGATCCAAAAATGGGGAAGTTACACAGTGAGTCATGCAGAAATGTTTACATTGCTTACATTGAAATCATATGGAAAACAGACATTGATGTAGCATAAAATGTAAAACAATATCTAATACAATAAGGCTACTTAGTGGTCACTCAGCTATAATGAACAGGACGGATGAAGTTGGCACCAACATTTGTGTTTCTGTTAACACATCATCACAGAGCTGTCCCTGCTTATCTTTCCCCCTCACACTTTTTCTACACTGTCTCTGCGGTCATAAGGGCACTGACACGGCTGGGTAGCATGTGTGTGTGTGGATCTGTCTGTGGACGTGTCTGCCCACCTGTCTGTGCGTATGATTCGATCATAGAGAGCTGGGTGACCATTAGACCCCTCAGTGTAAAAAGTCCCCAGTACAATGAGAGGATAAGTGAGATGCTGTGGAAAAAGTCATCCTCAGAGTCCTGGCACCAGACGTTCACAGAGACGCAATTTTATACAGAAAGCCAGAACGGTGAAGGAGGGAAAAGACACATATGGCACACATGGGTAGGACTCCAAGGTGGAGTTTTGTGGCCAGTAGGGCTCACCCCTCTTCCAGTCACAGGAAGCTAGTTGGAATGAGAGGAATGCAGCCAGGCAATACGGTGATGGAGGGAGCAGCAGTTGTGGGGCAGATTGCCAAAAAGAGTGAAAGAAAAGGAGGGAGTCCAGGGAAAAGATAGGGAGAGTGAGAAAGTGACTACAGAGTGGAAAAGGCGAATAAATAAGATGCACACTTGGGCAACAGCTATCATTGGCATGCCCCCAGAGCTGCGTGGACACGCTCACATACCAAAACAAACAACCTTTCGTAGTTGCATGAGGTGCCAGTGTAATTGTTCTCTCTGATATCGACAGCTTGATGTGGATAATGTGCGTGATATTGGAGGAGTCACTGACGGAAATGCCGCAGTACATTATTGTGACCTGTGGAATGTGTGAGTTATCAGTCAGACAGATTTCCTGGTAACGGGTGGAGGCTGGGGTCTGCAAACAAGAATTTGTTTTTGACAGTGCAGGGGGTTGTCCTACCTTACAAACACACACACACACACACACACACACACACACACACATATACGCACTCATTCAGAGACACGCACTGACATGTAGACAGCACACTCATACACACAAACTACAGCAACACAAATAGCCTATTTCCCACCTATTTTACTCATAATTTCTTTCATGCTCATCTCTTTCAGTTTGCAATATTTTAACTACTGTGTCAGATGTTCTGTTTTGTGTTTGTTGTCAAGTCAATTTTATCTATTGAAAATTACAAATTCGTCTTAGAGGGATTTCCAATGAAAAAGAAAATCATACCAAACCATATATCCTTAGACCCTTGTTTCAGATGAGGAATCAACACACACACAAAAAAATAAACCATTAAGATGGAAAGAGAGATACCTCTTCCAGGGCTGACAGACATGAAATAGGTGTTGTATACAGTAGTAACCACACTACAGCAATTTTATATAAAAAAGTGATCAAATTGCTGTGTGGTATGTGAAGAGGTCGCTCATGCTGATGAACCCACAGAGAATAATAGAGATTGTAATCTCGCGTTAGTTTTTTCTTTACTTAATTGCTTTGGTTTTACTGCAACTTTACTGTTTTGCTTCAGTCTCTTGCTCCCATCAACCCTGTTTCCAGCAGCAGCAGCAGCTCTGATAAACCCACAGTTCGCTTACCTGTCCAGTACCAAACAGCAGGCAGACAAAGCTAGCGACTAGCTGGTGAACACATGTGCAGCATTTAGTGTACAAAGAGCCAGGTTCCCTCATGAGTTGGTGGAGACTGATACATGTTTACCTCAACAATTACAAGGTGATAATATGTGTGTTTGTTCCACTGCCCCAAAGCTGCCAAAAATAAATCAGTTAATGCTGCTTTAAATCACCAGTTAATATGAAACGCAAAGAAAGAGAAAAGAAATTCAACTACACTAAGAATCTACAGATCATTACCGTGTTGTATGCATAAAAGAAAAAAGTTCCATCACGTGTGTAAAATAGTGGTTGTGGAAATGCGTCGTTTCTTAGTTTTCACACACTTAAACTCCGTTTGATAAAGACCACTCCTCGTGTTCAGGTTGGCCTCGCTAAGCTCTAGCTAGCAGCTGTGTGGTAACTTTGAACTGAGAAGGCGCTGGAGGTTGCTCGCTGCGGCGGGTAGCCTCTAAACCCTTTCCATTCCCAACAGCAAAGCAAAATCAACCCACAGAGGGGATAGATAGCACTCAGCGCTCGTCTAGTTTCTCTGTAAACTGACTGTGATGCTGGAAAGTGTTGCTTTTACGACGCCTTCACACTCCTGTGTTTGCATGTGTTGGAAAAGGTCAAAACATAGAATTAAGATCACTGTGTACCCCTTTGAAAATGTTTGTGACATGCCTTTAAAAGTACTATACATGTCAACCTGAACAAACTTGCGAGGTGAAAAAAAAATCTCATGTCTGTTGTTTATAGACTATAGACAAATTAAGACACATCATCCAATATCCAAAGATAATGAGCGAAAGAAGATATTTTTAAAAACCCTTGTGACTCATGGCCTGGATGAGAAGAATGTGGAAAAGGCAACTTATCATTAACATTTACTTTGCATTTCCTGCTGAAAGTGGTTTCCATCTCTGTACACCAATTTCTATCAACTATCTAGTGTAACCGCTTCCTCCATGACAAAACCTTTCAGTCAGTTTTTCCCTGTACAATTACTCTTCGCTGTCACAGTTAAATTAAAATTAGGCCACATTCTTGCAGTAGAAATACTTTCCCACAAGTTGGTGGGGCTCCAATAAATGACTGCATCTATTGTTTGTTATCTAAACCAACAACTTGTTCAGGTGTAAGATGTCCATGATGTGAACTCACGCACATCATGCACATCAGCCACCAATCTTGAGCCCCTTCTTCATCCTTGCAATGCTCGCTTGACCTCAGTTGGCAGAGAGGACTTAATGAGATGGGATCTGTTGTGCTGTACAGCCAAGTTACTGTCCTTTGGCGATTTGGAAAATGTGATGGAACCACTACAAATCCAAGTCATTTTGGTGATTGAAAACATTACGTTTTGATTGGACTGACACTTTTAGAGAAAGAAAAACTGTACACATGACAAGTGTCACATTGTTACCAATCCTTCTGTGCCTTCAGCTGACACCCAATCAGCTTGATTTAGGCCCCCGTGACATGACTCCCTCACAGAGATGTAGTCTGATTCAGTGACCCTGACAGAGGGAGAGTTACGTATGTCCCCAGGGAACACTTCCAGCTGACTGTGGCCTCTTAACCCGCTTCCCCGCGACATTTACAAACCATACAAACCCAGAGGGATGATTTATCACAATGACAGAAATACAGATGGTCAAGATCATCAGTTGTAGTTATTTCCCACTTTGCACAGGACAATTCTTTGTTATCTCCTAATAGAATTAAATATGGCTTTGGTTGTCAATATGTTCTCACTTTTCATTACCAATAATGTAATTTCTTCATTATTTGATTAATCCTTTGGCCTATAAAATGTCCTGAAATGTCTTGCTTTTTTCCAACAAATTGTCCAGAATCTGTAAATTGTATGAGGCAAGGTGCATTTAGCTAATAGCCTCATTTTAAAGGCTTTAGTGCAACAGGGCTATTTCCAGATTTTAGGTGAGACTATTTTTTATGTGTGAATGGATTTGGATGAAAAGCATTAATTTAATTATCAGGTTATATGAGGTACAGTTGAGTGACCATGCTGAAACATTGAATTCCTAGAATTTATAAAAACATAAGTTTGGACAGGGTGCACTGCAAAAGCAGCCCTACTAGGAAGATGCTAAATATTCTTAAATATTATGCAATTGTCTTGTATCGCGCAAAAGAATCTGCCAATGCGGTAAGCCAATTTTGCTTGGCTAGAATTCTTCAGTATAGCCACTGAAAGACCGTAATGGACATTAAAACCAGATAAAATGACAAAATGTAAGCAAGTTGTGCTTAGAAAATGTGCTTAAATTTAGCAAATGCTAGTGCCATAAATAAGTCTATACAACCTGGAATCTACTGTGAAAAAATAGTATATTGTGCTTAAAATAAGTAACTCTCACACCTACGGGCAATTTTGAATTGTCCCTTAACCTAACCTCTGTGTCTTTGGTGGGAGGAAGCCGAAGTACCTGCCCACCGTGCCGCCCAAAATAAGTAATCCTGACTACGATACATGAACTTCTACTGCTACTAGAAATGGGATTGGCTTGCTAGACAGAAAGTAATCTCACATTTGTTTTCACTTTTTCATTGGTGACTCTGTATATCCAGAGACTGCACAGAACAAAGGATTCAAAACCAACATAAAGACCATTGGTGGTCAAGGTGAAAATGAAAATGGCAAGCTAACAAATGTTACAGTGCTATCAACCTTCTTCTAATAAACGGGGTTCGTACAGCTTTACTGTAGAAGTCTAGCACTTTCAATGTACCTAATCGAAAAATGTCCAGACTCTTGAAGCCTTTATCATCACATCTAAACTGTTGCTATTAATGCCAGGAGACAACAAATAACTATGGCAACGGGATCGTTTCATTTCAAACATTAAAAGGATTTTTGGTTTACATGAGTGATTGTGTAGATGATGAAACAGCAGATTATCATGAAAACCAATAATTTTTCAAGGAGTATATTTGAATTCAAACGTTTTCCTAAGCTTCAAAGCACGACAGTTAAAATTAAGCATTTTCCAAACTTTCAAGACTTTGTACGAACCCTGATAATTTCGGGGGAGTTACATGCTGTAACTATTTGAACATAGATCCTGTTAATTAGTGAGCTTTAGATGTGCTAGTAGGCACATTTCTTCTAACTTTGGAGGGAGACAGGTTAGCCGTTTCCCTCTGCTTCCAGTCTCTATGCTAAGCTAAGCTAATCACCTTCCTGGCTCTTGCTCTGTACTTGACGCACAGATGCGAGAGTGGTATCAAAATTCTCATCTAACTCCTTGAAAGACAGAATTTTATATATGTCAAGAAAAGAAAATAATATAATGCTCGAAATCAGAAATTCAGACTTTGACTAAGCAGTTTTGTACTTGCTGTTGATCAAACAGCATATTAATTCTGATAATAGTCTATTTTCAAGCATTAAGTTACCCAGTAATAAAATCTCAGTAAGTTATAGCATCTTATTAAGTAATTCAAGACTAAAAAGTGAAATGCTCTAACATAAAGACTGCCTGTAAAAATACCAAGCATATATTGCCTCGATTTAAGATATTTCATCTTACTTAGATTTAGCTTTTTGCAGTGTGTCATCTGTTCAGGGCGAGTCTGTATTCTTTGAGTTTCTCCTCAGTATTCACCTCCCTCAAACAGTCATTAGTGTTCATCACTGAAGGGACAAGGCCAAATAAGCTGCGAATGTCATCCTTACACCCCATTATTTTCAGAGAGAACACAGAGGAGTTACAGTCATAGCCCAACAAACCACGCAGACAAGTTTCTAAAAATGGAGTAGCACGAGAGAGTAAAAATAGAGTGAGAGTTTAGCATTTTGGGGCGAAAGAGCATGCGAAGTCTGAGGCCAGCATTTCATCTTATGCAGGAAGATTTATGTATGGTGCACAAAAACAAGGAAGAAGGGGGGTGGAAAGCTAAACCTGCTATACAGCGAATTCCACTCACTTTTGACCTACTTTCTAATAATTTCTACTCAAATAACAATGTTTTAAGCACGTGGCAGCAGTGATTTGATGTACAGGGCTGGTGGTTGCTTTAAAATAATGTGTCCGTGGCATGGGCAAAGAAATGTATGCAAGCACAAGCAAGAATTGACAACTCAGGCATGTCAACATTTTTTGTTCCTTGGTTGAAAGTACAGTTATCCAGCACAGAGGACAGCTGGTGTAACATAATTAACTCTCACTCTGTCAACCAAACCTCTTTGCAGCTTTTTTCTGAACAAATTCTCGCTCCCATCTCTGTCTTTCTGTGCTCGTCTCCCTCAGCTTTGCAGTGAGGGACTGTTGTTGTGTGTCTCCTCATTCTTTGCACTCTAATACTTTTCGTGGACAGACTAGCTCTCCAGGGTGGGTGGGTCTGTTTCTAATTTTCTCCCCTTCCCCGTCCTGAGAAACAACACTTCCAAAACCAAACAAATAAAACCCAAGAAATTGGTGGTACAATTATTTTCTTTCCCCTATTGCCCACCACAATGTCCTTCTTGCAATATGTATATGCCTATATGATTTTGAAACATTTCCAGTGACATCAATGTATAGGGTAGCCGCTACACTAAATCCAGAATGAACCCAAACTTCTCACAGCGAAAGCCAGCCAAAGTTAACCATTTGCCGGAAGAAACAGTGAAAACCAAAACAACAATTGGACTGAGAATCTTCAGTTTGTGCAAAACTGTGTCCACATCTGCAAAACTGCCCGTTTGACCTAACCCTACAGCCCACATAAATGAGAGATTGTCAGACTTTCCTGGTGAAATACAGGTTTACATATAGATAGATTCACCTACCGGCTTTGGGTGCTGACATCCGGTGAGCGGTCCCTCCGTGCTCCCGAAAGCAGTCCAGTCAATCACAGAGGCAGCGGTCGGACAGGCTCGGAGGCTCAGGGAGAAGATAGATCCTGCTTTGACAGGGGAGTGGTGCTGCAGCGCTATGCACTGACAGAGAGTCACAGTCAACTGCTTGACACAACGGGCTCCCTCTGACTTTTCACTGTGTTGCACTTCCTCTCATGTGAGCTTAACTACCCCTCTGTCTCTCTCTCTCTTTCGCTCTCTCTCTCTCTCACTCTCTGTCTTCAGAGAAGACACAATTGCTCTGCCATATCAACCCCCTTTTTGTCAGTGCTGCCTCTGCACCAGAAGCTTCGGGGATGGAGGGAAGGAGGAGGGTTGGGGAGGTTGTGTGTGTGTGTGTGTGTTGGAGAGACAGAGAAAGAGAGAGCGACAGATTGTGTAGTCACTTGTGTCTGACAGACAATAGCAGGAAGTGTTGCTTTAGGATGCACAAAGCACACAGGACCGAAAAAAGAAAGCTGAACAGAAAATTACAAGTTAAGACGTATTGCAGTGGGATTACGCTGTGCTTGTTAAAGTGAGACCAACTGTAAACAAAAATCTACAAAGGAAGTTTGTTGTTGGTGTGTCTCACTGTCGTCTTTTGACACCATAGGATTATTTACACCAGTTGTGGAGTCAGAAATGTGTGACGGGGGGATGGGAAATGCGCTAAAGCAGCTTTTTTTTAAGGAAGACTAATCATTAAAACAAAAAACCCAAACAATTTGATGGTTTTTAATCATTTAAATGTAATTAATAACCTTAATTAATTTAAATTTGATGTAAATGTATAAGTTTATTTGTAATTTATTTTAGCAGAAGGGATAAGTGGGACGATCCACACAGCATATTTAGTAATAAATGCAGATTTTCTGAATTTGTGAGATAAACATCTCTTCTAATATCCCTACTTTTAAATGAAAAGACATTTTTTGTTTTACCAGAACCAAAGGCAGCAATTGACCCATCGTGTTTTAAAAAAAAAAAAAAAAACAAGACCCAGTCAAGCTCTTACTTCTGTGTAAACACACAAATTGAGCGTTCAGTGTGATTACTTACACAAAGCGACTTATCTCGCCCCGGCAATTACATTGCAGCCGGAAAAACAGTCAGGATGTTGGTGATACACTGAGATCTGTGAGCCGGAGATTCATTCATATAAAACCACAACATCAGAGCTCAAAAATGCGGAACCTGTGTTTAGTACATTTGGATGCAACAGAACAGTAAATGCTGGGATGAGGATGGAGCACATGCATAGTTTGGCCATAGAAACACAGCTTTCTATAAACTTACATAAAGCCTTTATTAATCTCAACAACATGATGACAATAAACAGTCTTAAACTGATACTATTCTGCATATTATACTGTATCCTAATCTGATTTAATTTATAAAAAGAAGTCTTTAGTATATTTGCTTAATTATCTTTAGTACGTTTGCTTAAAAGATGGCTCTAAGATGTAGATCCGATGTCAGATCTTCAAATAGGTTTTTGCAAATACTTTAGTTTATGATATTTATACAAGAAAAATAAAAGCACAGTAACGGAAACGCTGATTCTTTTGAACGTGTATAACTGTGAATATTTTTCCCAGTTCTTCTATAAGATGTTAAGATCTCTGCATGTAGGATTCCCCTAAATTTCATTAGCATGTTTAATTGAATCAAGACATATTTCTTCTGACCTACCACAAACCTTTCAGCAGACAAAACAGTGCCACAGACAGACATAACAATTGTAGCAGACAGCGCACTGCAGCTAAGACGACAGGATGCATCAGTCCTGTTAAATTGTATTAATCTGAGTTAATTTCAGGAAGTGCATCCTTCACGGTTTTCTGTGGAAGAAAAAAGCAACTAAAAAGGTCGACAACCCTCCTGACCTCAACTGCTGTGTGGTCTGGCTCCTTCCATTACTGTGCTGGCAGCTATATGGATTATCTTTCTGGTTCAAATGTAACTTCATCCTTTGAGAAAACATACTGACCAAAGGAAACTCATGTTTGCGGGCTACGACCCTTTGTTCTCATGGCAAGTGAAAGGGATGCTGAGGTTGGCTTGCCTTGGTCTCAGTTTCTCCTCAAACAAACTGTCTGAAGAGGGAGGGTTGTGATGTGCAAATTTCTAATCTACACACAAAAGCAAAAAAGCAACAAATTGAAACTACAGTGGATGCATGTTCTGCCTCATTAGAATAAGAGCTCCTTGCTATGTTCCCAGGGTCCCGTGTCCCCAGCGTGTGTGTCTCTTGGTATAACCTAACATTGTAAGGGATTAGCTGTACTTGGACGATTTCAATATATTGACCCAGGGAATATACATGGAACATTTGAGCTTGGGTAAAAACATTGCTGAAAACATTAAACCCTTTGTAATGTCTACTTAATGTGTCATATTAAGAGGATATTAAGCTGTGGAACATAGAACCCTGTGAACATTGTTCGCTCCCTAGAATAATACCAAAGTGTGTCGTGAATTTAAAGAAATTCTATTGTTTGTGTATCAATATTTTTTGTTTAATTTCCAGATATCCATCTTCCCAGAATATCCACTTAGCCGCTATGAGCGCATGCAGGTTTTATTATGCATAAAAGAAACAATCTGCAGTTGATGAACTCACTTTCCAAGCCCTTTGAACACAAATTCCTCTCAATCTGCTGTAATCAATGGGAGTTGGGCGCTCACAAGGCTGTGGTCGAGTTCATACAAATAGCTAACCTGCTCCTTTTGGAGCACAGAGAGGAAAAGGAGGCAAAAAACAAAAAGGTTGTCAAGTCTGATAAGAAGCAGGTTAGGAGTCCTTGAGGAATACAATGGGATCCGCATCATCTGGCAACGCGAGGTGCACACAGGTCGTTAAAATCCCCTAAAGAACAGCGTGAGGAGGAGCAGTAGGAAAGGGGAAGCCTTTATCTGCCAGAGCAGTCGGGACAGAAAATACTGCAAATGTCTTATCAGCATGTGAATGACCATCTTTTTTCCCATTATGCATTTCAGCTTATCTACTATAAAATCCTTTCCCTTATGGCCGCCTTAGTTCTGGGTATCATTTGAAATGTTTCGATAGTAGTGCCAAGGCAATACCCGAGTCTTGGGGGACCTTAGAGAAGCATAAACAGGCTTTTCTACACAACCCTTTTTTTTCATTTAACAAATGTTTTAAAAGATTAAATCTAAATCTGTCAGAAGAATCCATTAAAGAATAAGGCTGATGATATTTGATATTTTTGTTATTGTCAACAAATCTTCCAAAAATGACCAAAATCAGCAATGACAGTCCTTCTCTTAAAGCTTTCCGACTTCCCTGCCCTGTCTGTAGCTCTCAGTGCTAAGCCCATTTGTTCCTACTGAAGACGTACATTTTTAAAAACAGGTCATGAATACAAACCTTTTTTTCTTTTTTTAAAGGCCTAGTTATTTCCTTAAACAGCTGAGCACTGTAGTTTCTTAATGCTTCTCAAACATGAGTAAAAAGTGCATTTGTCTTGTGGGTATTTACCAGCAAGATGTATGTGGGATTTACTCAAAATGAACTACAGTACCCATGTTCATTGTAATGGAATAACATGGCACCCAGTCTTTTCAATCGTTTTTGGGCAACAATAAGAGGATGCTATATCAGGACTTGGCTACACAAATAATACTTGTTAGCTGGATCAATCCATTGCTGGTTTGGCCTGTCACGGGATGTTTTGACAATAAGAAAATATAGAATACAACCAGACTTTTCCTTTCAGTAAACAAGATTACGAATCTGGCAAGACATTCGATGTCAGATTTCAGTACTTGACACTGTTCGATACTTGCTTGGTTTGGTACTGAGGTTCGATGCCAAAACAACAACAAAAAACCCACTAAGGTTGACAGCTCATACAAAGGTTGTGGTGACCTCTTGAAGAAATACATGCGCAAACTGTGTCAAACGTGCTCACACACTTCCAAGAATTCTGGCTGTTGTGCTTCTCAGTCTTTAATCAGCCTGAGCGGCGAGCCGACCCGTCTGTCACAGGAAGGGGGAGTTTCCTGAAAGGTCACGGTTGTTCCAGCAGACCAAACACTAGCTAATTGCTTTGTTGTTTGTCGGGTCGGTGCCTGTTTTGGTGTTGCACTTTGCCTTTGTTTAGCATTCCCAAGTATATTACCTGAGCCTGTGGCCAAAAGATGGGGAGGATGGAGAAGGAAGTTTAAAGAGTGGGAGACCAAGGAGGGGGCGGCTGAAACTATGAAGGCAGCGGTCGCTCGGTGATGCCGTGATTAGGCCGTGAAAGGCCCCCCGTCTCTGAAGCTAAATATAGCAGGAGTAGGAAGGTGCTTATGGGACTGGGGGGAGGGCCGGAGGGGACAGGACGAGTAGGGGCTGCAGTAATTGGCGAGAGACAAACAGCTGGGGGAGTGTGTGTGTGTGACGGACTCTACTCCATGCAGCTGTACTCTGTCTTTCAGGCTCTAGATCCCTGTCAAATTGTTACATTGCCTCTCTCTCTCTCTCTCTCTCTCTCACACACACACACACACACACAGCAGGAAGGAAAGTAATGGGTCACTGACAGCCAGAGCCCTAAAGAATGAAAGAATGTGCAACATGAGGCAAGGGAACAGCTGTATAGAGGAGGGAAACGGGAGGAGGGGAGCAGTTGATTCACAGAAGAGGGGCGAGGCACAGCAGCCACAGAAGAGAGATGCTGAAAAAAGGGGGGAAAAACTTACTAAGAGTAACAGTATGTGGAGAGGGTGGACGTTTCTGGAAGTGGAATCAACAAAATGTATCAGTTTATGTGAAACGTTGGTCTAAATCAACCCCAGAACGTGCTGGCTGCGACTGGGAGCCTAGCAGATGTTTTGCTCAGCTGTTGCAGAACCGATCCGCTGTCGGGTGGATGCGCCTCTGATTAAGTGGACTCTCTGTAATGAAACAGCCTTGGGACCTTAAACAGAGAGGGGCTGAATGGACAAGGCCAATGCAAGGACGACAAACTGCAGACCCTCTGAACATCTTCATATGTTGAGGCTGGACCATGGAAAAATGGCTTGATGTTGCTGTGCTCATTTGCTACACACTGATCCACACAAATGTACACCTCAACCCTTTTACGAGCTGCTAACCACCTATTTGAGGCGAGACCTGGCCAAGATATGCATCTGTACGTTATGTTTCTGTGTCTGTCAGTGTCTGTATTTGTATGCTAGAAAGCATCTGCATGTGGTTTACTGTGCCACTCCCAGTTTTCAGAAGACGAGCTACATTTTTGTTTCGCGTACACACAGTGAGGGGAGAGAAAATAGCATGAAAAAAAATTAATAAATGAAACCCACCCTCCCCCCCAAAAAAACACAGCATGGCAAAACCACAATCATGAGATACAGCCAGAAGACCGCAGTGCCACACATGCAATGTAAATATAAATGTGCACAATCAGGCATGGCACCGAGACACATGCAAACACACAACCCAGATGTGCAGAAGCATTTCAGTCAGATTTAGGGATCATTCAACGCAACTTTTTATCTTCTCTCTTTGTGTTGCTCCAGACATTTTGATACACGCCGTCTACACACACCTGGACCACACTCGCACACTTTGCTTAGAGAGTTTTCACCTCTGAGGCTTCACTTCTTGTGAAATCCCCTCGTCTTCATTTCTCTACTGAAAATACCACCGTCGCCGTGGTTTGGAGAAGATGACACTTATCGCAGCATCTGAATTGTGTTTGTAGGCATGTGTGGATGAGATCAAGGTTGTGCAGGGTCTACATGTCACGGTGCACCTGTGTGCTGGCGGAAATGCAGCCCCCCCCCTTCTTATCACCACAATACAAACTCATACACACACACACACACACCTACACACACACACACACACACAAACATACACACTGGCCACCTGTAATGTCTCTTATCTCTCATGTAACCTTAATACTTGTGGAACATATTCTCACTGCAATTGTGTCACTTGTCAGCACTGCATGTTGGTTTTCATTGTGTGTGCGACAGTCAGTAAAAATGAAACATTAGGCTGTAATCTTTTAAAATAAAAAAACTTTAACAGGCAGCCTTATGGTGGTTTTATTCAAGAATGGGCTCCGAAAGTTATCTTCTTAAAATAGTTTTTGCTAAGAAAGAATCAGTTTGTCTACAGAGCTTTGAAGTAGATATACAAAAGAATTGTACACTGTATCGTTAAAATCATTTAATCTGTATGATACTGTTACACAAATGTTCAGTGTTAACCGTGCATGATTTTAAGTACAACGGGATACTTTTGTTGATCAGAGGGAGGGTTAAGTGTAGCCAGCAGTGCACTTACATTGAGTAGTAATCTTTCTTTAAAGCTGCTATCATCACTATTTTTTGTATTAACAATGGATCACATGTACTATGTGCATGTGAAAGGTGTCACTCGTAGCAGTAAACCGGCTGTGAATTATCACCTAACTCTACAGTCTGCCTTACCTCTACGGAGCGTTTTAGCTTCTTTTAACACATTGTTTTGGGTTTACAGCCTTTATGGCTCCCTCTCTCACCGCTCTCATCAACGTCGTTTTCTGCTGTTCTTTCAGCGGGCAGACACAGTTAGCGACTAGCTGCCATGAGTTAGTGGAGACTACAACACAACTGAAGGGAGAGTGAATACTGGACTCCGAAAGAATGTTCATGTTGCTCTGTATGTGTTGGATGTGTAAAGTAGCAGCTGTTTGCTAACAAGTAACACCATAATCAACTCGCACACAAATGTTTGATGTTTTTTGTGATGTGTGTCCATTCGTGCTGTTCAGATGAACATGTTATCTGCAAACTGGCGCTTTCTGAAATTCCTAAACCGATGACTGATATTGTTGGCCTTTTTTCGGGCAGCGGAAACAAGCTATAAACACAACACTGACATATTGTCAGTGGTTTATACTCACTTAAATTAGACTGTACTGTGGACACTGCAGCAGAACAACATCTCTTATTTCCTTCTCTTACTCTTTGATGTAAAAATAAGTCAGTCACCAGTCAAAACCTTCATGTGTTTGTGGGAAATCAGAAACTTTAAAAGAGAATGAAGGAAAGATCTAGACAGATGATGATGAAGTGCGAGAGAATAAGGATGAAGCAGTCAAGTGTGAAGTCTTTACATACAAATACACATGGACATATTTTTTTAATTTCTCAGCATTTTGCTTGCGGCTCCTCTATATGGATGAGTTTCTATATAAGAATGACCCAAACAGATTTGGTCTGTAATACTGACTTTTTAGCGTCAATATTTTCTTCCACCCTCTGTTGATATCCCTGTGCTCGATGTGCTTTCTGCCTGGTTCTCTGCTGCATGTAGGTCAGGGTGGCCGCAGGGCACACGAGGAGGTCGACAGGTGTCCCCCTCCCTCCAGCTGTGATGAGAAACACTCTCTGTGGTTTTTACTGAGAAAATGCCTCGCTGCAGAGGCGTGAACATGTAGCCTCAAACCATAGGGCCGCTCACTTGACACAAACGTTCAAACTATATCTGATCTGATTACACAATGTAATGTAGTGGTATATTGTACATCAGCATCACTGTACATACACTCACATGATACACATCCACCACAAATGCATACAAGCATCAGAGCACACATACTGCCAGGGCAACATTGCCACTTTTGCACAGGCACCGTCCCACTGCAGAGATGCAGAAATCAGCACAGACACGCTCGCACACCTAGTAGCACGCTTTAATACGAAGCTTTTACTTTGGTTTCTCCACGAAGCTGTTCATCTGACATGTGACTCATCTTACGGCAATGTTTTGTGTGTGTGTGTGTGTGTGTGTGTGTGTGAGATCTCAGTCAAGCCAGAGATGTTAAATGATCAGGAAACCACTGAGACACCCGGCTCGAGTGCCACACAATGACATTTAAGATCATACTTACACACACACACTGAGCAAATACTAGTCAGGTGGCTACCTTTTTCCTTGATGTTTAAATTTTTATACTGCAGTTCCATATATACTCTACTTATAGTGCTACTAATGTGATATATGATGCTACTTTCAGTGGTTGCATTACCGGGCAGATTCTTTGTTACTGTTGGGTCTTTCTTTTATTTCACATTATACGTTCTTGTCTCTTTTATGAAAAGTATTTTCTGTAGTGTAAACAAGATAAGAGGAACTTGTTCTCGGTTTCATAATTCAAACTTTCACTCCTTTTCTAAACATCAAGCAGGTGAGAGACTTTATCTGGCTTTTAGACTAAGTAACAACTCATCTGGGTGCTACAGGGACTATTTTCAACCGTGGGCTGCATGAATTGAAAGTGAAAAACAAACAGCAGAAGACAATAAGGTGATTCTGTCCTCTCATTTCCATACGTGCGCTCATGTCATGTGAGAAAAAATCCAACGACTGAAACGTCTCAGTTTGTCACTTCAAGCGCAGGAGTTTGATTTTCACTCATGCATGATTTTACCTGAACCCAGAAACGTTAATCAGGTTGTTGATTTTGTTCTGATTAGAGTAGATCCTTTTTCCGATCATTATTTATCCTGAAATGTTCTGCTGTGCATGCAGGTTTTTTTTTTGTATAGCTACGTCCTACTTTCAATTCTCACAGATACACACATTTAACTCTGGGGCCACCAGTCTAATACAGTTCCAGTGGCGCATCTCAGACCTTAAATTTCAGATTTCCCCAGTTCTTCTGCAGTGTGAGGATACAATAAAATGACATTGCAGTCCAACCACCCCAAAAATAGCATGTGATACTTACAACTAAATGCAGCATCATCCTTATTAGATTAATTCCAGCTGACTATACACTACGGCTCCTGGAAGTCTGCATAACAACAGAAAGATTAGTATAATATATCATCACTTTTAATCGCTTATGCGTGTTCTGGTCATTTTGAGTTATACACAAATCTATACTTAACTTGTAAATACCTCAATGAATGGAAACCTGCAATTTGAGATAAATCCTTGCTTATTTGCACACACCTTAGAAATAAATCAGCAACTTCTTCCAACTTTCCACCTAAACGCCATGTATAATGAAATCAGGGCCATTATAGAAACCACATGACTTAAGTGGCTAAAAAGTGAATAAACACAGTGGTATGCTGTGTGTGTGTGTGTGTGTGTGTGTGTGTGTGTGTGTGTGTGTGTATGTGTGTGTGTGTGTGTGTGCTGCGCTGAGAGTATAAATATAGGGCAAGGGAAAACACAGAGGAGGAAATGTTTGGCTGTTAATGCGACTTTGCAGCCATTATTTTCCAAGGAGAACACTTCCTTACACACACACACACACACACTGCCTCTTCCAGCTCTGCCCTCTTCCTTTCGTCTGGAAAGTATGGCAGGCGCAAGAACAACAGAAACTTTAAAAAACCAAGATGTTTTTCTTTCCTCTTTGGAGCAATGTCCAGCCCAGGGAAAAGAGGATAAAAAAAAGTTTTTTTCTTAGTTTAATTAACTTTTTTTTTCTTAAAACAATTGTAAAAGGTGACGTTCCTCCTGTTCCGCATAAATCACCCAGCTTTGGGTAATAAAGAATAAGGGGGTTCACACTGCAGCCCCTGCGCCGAATCAATCCTTGCATGCAATGCTAGTGTTAGCAGTGAAGGAGTGACTTCGGCTTCCTGAGAGCAGCATCTCAGAATCTCTCGTAAAACGCTGGTTTATTGATGTTCTGTATGTATGTATTTTCTGTCTGTCTCCACCGTCGGCTCTGTGAGAACAGAGAATGATATTTTGCCCCATGGCGGGCCTGAGAGTGGAGAAACATCCACGGGCCATGCATGCGTTCCTCACATTCTGAACCAAAACCACATGGTGGGTTTAGCCCTAATGATATTTGGATGACTTGCATAAAGGGCATCCAACATCCAATCTAGATGGTGTGTGGGCACAAAATCAATAGAGAAGAGGAAAAAAGGGTCCTCTCTCTTTCGCCCTGGGAGGCTCACATGCAGACATTCAATGCATAGCATGAGCTTCACGTTACTGATCCGACTGCATTGTTTTTTGCTTTGTCTTCTCATCTGTTTAGTTTGAAATAAAACTCTGTATGTGTTTTTCAGTGTGTGTGTGTGTGTGTGTGTGTGTGTCTGTCTCACACACAGACATAGAAGAGATATGCACACAGAAAACAACACACCCTTGTTATTACTGGAAAGTCACAACTGACATGCCCCTGCAGGCGGCTATGTGCCAACTGAACAGTCATACCCCAAGCTGGGGTGCAAAAATAAAACACTCCTTATTCTGCCAGGGGCATTCTCAGCAAAACATACAGTTACATTTCATACAGAGGCTGCGGTCTATCAGTGCTGCTCAGAGCTGCAGAATCCGTCTGATATTATGAGGGCACCACCCGCTTGTATTTATACCCCATAGACCGAAATAAATGCCTCTGAGGATCACCCTGATGCGCTTGTACACTGGGGCCGCTCTGCCGTGTGTGTTTGTGTGTGTGTGTGTGTGTGTGTGACTGTGGACATCTTTATCTGGCAACCATGACTAGCTCTGTGCCTCACCCAAAAACGAAGTCGCGCAGTGCCATTCCAAGGAACTGTCCTGGGGCGACCCTGGTTACTGAGCGTGCACTGAGAAGGAGCACAAACAGCCTAAACTGAAATTATATTTTGAGATTTTCTTTGCGTATTGTTTTGAATCACACCTTTGTCACATTATGGAACATTATTGAACATGAAGGAGCATTAATTGATTGTTTGGCCACTTGGGGGTGGTGAAACAAGCTGTAGATCAAGCACTGACATATTATCACCTTATGAAGTTGCCTTAAACGGTTGCCTATTTACACATCTAAAAGAGGCGGAGCAACATTAGCATTCAGTTGGAGTTGGGTCTCTGGCCACCTGATGAATGTGAGTCCAATGGCAACTCTTCTTTTAGTTCTTTTTTGGTCTCCTGAGGGAAATATCTGGCTCATTAGCTGCTACACAATGTTCACCACCTAGTTGCTAACTTGCCTGTCGTCTGGTGCAGAGCAGGTAAACTCCAGTGGGTTTTTAAAGCACATAGCAGCTGCAGCTACAAAACCAAAACATTAAGCTGAACGATGCTAAAACGCTGTGTAGAGCTGAGGGGAACTCTTTCACATGACCCATTTGTCATCTGACCCATTGCTTATATAAATACATTGATTAATGCAGCTTTAAAAGGGCATATGGCATATGAAGGAAGTGATTTGAAAGAAAAATGTGAGATTTGAATGACTTTACAGACTGGTTTTAAAACAACTGACTGTATAAGTCAACTAAGTGTACTAAATTGTTTGGGTTCATACAAAATGTAAATCAGTGCCATTTGATTTAAAATTTTCAGTAACATGAACGCAATTTAGTCTGTTTCACGGACCATGAGACCATTTCACGTGAGGACGTGCTAAAATTGTACTGTCTCTGGTTCACCTTTACACACCTGAATGATGCACGAGACTGGTACTTGTTATTAATGCTTGTTAACTATGTGCAGCCAGAAATACATCCCCTGTGGAAAAGTACAGGGTGTACAGTTTCCCGTTGCTCTGTTGTGAGATAACGCAGCCAGAAAGCTCTCACCTAAGGGATGTTGCTGCAACCAGAGTCTTGCTTTTCCTTCATCTAACCTCTTGCACAGATGCAACGGCTCAGCAGACCGCACGAGCGCAACCTTATCAGCAGGCAAAAGAAGTGCCCCTGCTTCGTACCAGGGCTGACAATTAACTGTCGCACAATGACTGGATTTCTCTGATAACCTTTTATTTGTTCCTTCTGCAGATCACCACTCGTGCAATCTCGGTCCATACGTGAACAGCCAAAGAGATGTGAACTGAGGTGAGCGCAAATCTCTTCCGACATATTGTACATATGTCAGATATGCTCTGTGTGGGTGTGTGTGTTCACCAGCACTGTTGTGTTTCCCTGCACGCGCCACAACGTTGTTGTGAGGTTGTCCAGTATGACCCAAGATGATCTTAACTGATTCTGGCTGACCTCAGTGTTGTATCAGGGAGGTCATTAGGTCAATGAGAGTGTACAGGCACATGTAATGAGGGATATTGCCCTCTGGTGGCCAAATGATAACATGAAAATATTTAGATTTCGTCAAATAAGAGGAAGTGGAAAACTTAAAAGGAGAACATTTAAAGGAAAAAAGACAATTGCACTTGTAAGTAAAATAAAGATTTACTAGTTACACATCCAAACACAGAATATGGAACAAACGTAATGAAAAACAGAAATAGAAGAATGTTTAACGTTGCCTGGAAGAAGCAACAATAACACTGGAGGTCAGTGAGGCATATTACATGTATATTATCCTCCACTCCAGCAGAGATAATCATTGTAGCATTGATGCATGTGTATTTAAATAAAAAGCAAAACCAGTGAAATATCTTACGAACTACTATGTGCCCTGGCAGCCTAGGGGTTAAGGCACTGACCATAAACTGTGTTTATGTGTTGCACCCTCATATGTACTTTGCGCCACCATTTTATTTTAGTATGCGTTATTCTACCATGTAGGCCTATATAGAGTAAATTAATACCATACACATCAAGCATCTTTTGCATAAGATTTTCCTTTGGGATGAATGGAGTTCTATCTCATGTTTCTTTTAAAAACATAGTGATAGGTGCATGTGTGTTTAGGTGTTAGGGTTTGACTCCCACCAGACTCTCTCACATTTCATCACAAGGGGAAACATTTTCATGGCGCTGCTGCCTTCTACACAGAACTGAATCTGCCTGCTACATGAATCCCTTAAAACTGGTAATGTGGGTGCACTTGCAAATGTTCTTCTATACATTCGATCCCAGCTCTTCCTGTCCACATGTCATAAGTGTCCCTGGGCAAGACACTGAACCCTTAAGTTGCCCCTTGGCGCCGCACGAGGGGCTACCTTGTATTTGTAATTTCCCCACTGAGGGACTAATAGAGGAGTATTATTATTAATTATTATTATTATTATAAACTGGGAACATTCATTTCTTTTAAAAAATATACATCATTTTTAAATAGCTACTCAAAGACAATAAGCAGCATTTGATCAGCAATGTCCATAAAGTGCATAAATACAATGACATATGAAAGATCCGACTTTTTAAAAGGAAAAGCAAATATATGAAAAACAAATCACAGATGCTCACTGCTATGTACAACTGTTTATTTTTGATTTGCAAAACATCTGACAAAAATAACATTACATAAACATCAATTTATAATAGAAAAAAAAAGATCTTTGAAAAAATTAGACAAAAGATAAATTGCAATTACATTAGAATTTAAGGGACTTAACTTTTTTTATTTTTGATAATTTGAGCCATATCACGCTGACCTACACAGGCAGTTTATGGCTAACAGATTAATCAGTATGCATGTTACAAACATTACATTAAGTGCTTTTGTTGGTTCAGGCATTTTAATTGCATGTAGCATGATTTGGGTTCACAATGCAGGGTGAGAATTCAATGCCAAATTCAAATTTGCTCCTTCTAGAAAAGGTCAATACACATGACTGACAGTTACTAAGTAAGAGGCCAATCTCATAGTCAGACAAACATCTGAAGCCAGCTTCATTAACACCCTCCCCTGCATTAAAAAGGTCTTTTTATGGCACACAGCTCAGGGTAGATGTGACCATGATTCTCAGTATTCACTGATCAATAAAAATTCTTATTTCATTCAGTGTTTACCTGAAGCAGTTTGACATGAATACATTTAAAGAAAAAAAAATTGGTTTCAATTTACCAAAGTGAGTAGTTGCTCCGTTACCCCCCCCCCCAATAAGCACCACTACGTTGCGTACGTTGGACGCCACCCACATTATGTAGCGTCAGTCACACACAACCTGGTGATGCTCGAGATAAAAGCAGCATTGCATGGATACTGAGGATTTCACTTCTCCTAATTCCCCTTGTTAGACAAAACATCGGCAGGGAATGTTGAAGGTGCGGGAGCGGACTTTAGGACAAAAGGAGAGGTGAAGACACAGAGAGGGCATGGAAGAAACGATGGGGCATATAAGAGAGACCAGGTAAGGATGGCGTACTACAGAGCAAAGACCATGATAACAGTACCAAGCGGAGCGCAAACACACCTGTCATTTCACCTACTGCTACAAAGTCTTTCAAGTTGTTCCTTCTGTATGAACCGCACTCACTCCGCAAAGGTCTCCCCTTCAGTTTGCCCTTAAGAACTATAAAGATAAGGTAGATATCAGCAACATGGCAACAAGATTAATTGCACGTGTTGCTGAAAACTACCAAGTTCTCCCAAAGACAGAGCAAAAGGACAAAGATGCAGAAATGGATGTCTGTTTTTGGGGGAGTAAATGCAGCCATCACGCTAGCCAGTCTGAGCCCGGAGTCCAGGCACTATATTAAAAACAACCCTGGGACTTTGTGCGTAAAGGAAAAAAAAAAAATGAAAAAGGCAATGATAAGTTTGAGAAGAAAAAACTGTACAAAACCCCCCAAAACTATGAATGACTTCATTAGCTGGACTCTCCCAAATCTGTGAGATATCTGAGGTAATCATTGAAGTATGACTCATTAGACAGCAATAAATACCAACACGAATACAAATATTACAAAAGTTAAAACAGAGGCAAATGCTTAATGCTAAAGCAAAATCTGAGCTAAAAGAGGTAGGATTTTTAGGTAGATTATGGTGTACATCCATTGTTGACACTCCTTTTTTAAAGAACTACATCAAGTTGATTCTATTACAATCCCTGTCCTAATGGCAGAAACAAAAAATAAGAAAAGACTTTGCGTGGGAGATGGTATATGATATACGTGTTTTTACAGATAGGATTTGTAACCCAGGTTTACAAAGAAACTTCAAAAATGTCTACTAACATGATAAACTGTAAAGCTTGCTGGTGACAGGGTACCATAAGTTGTATATTGCAGGCATTGTTGTGGTGTAATGTTGCCAATCTTGAGGAAATCTCACCAACGATGGATCCATCTAATTTGTGGTGGATTTTCACTGATGCATGGTTTTCAAGTTCCGATATAAGAAGAACCACAATGCAGAGTTAAAACACTTTCTGATGGTAAAACCATAAAGGAAATTCTGGGGATACGTCACATTTAAATTTAAATGTATTTTCATGTTATGTACAGTATGTATGGGGGAAAAAGGTCCCCAAAACAACATTTTATCACTTATTCAGTCATAAAAAAAGGGAAGGGGGGGGGGGTTCCCTTATCCTAAAAACTAAAGTAAGAATTCCCCTGATGCTATGCAATACTGACCAAAGTCTACTTGTTTAATTGCCCGCTATGATACATCCTTAAGACTTGTCCTGTTCCGTTGTCAAATCCCAAAGCGCAACTCCTCTTTGCCCTGTTCCTGTGTGTAGGGGACTCTCCCCGTGGCACTTACATGTTCACCAAACCTCCCACTGTACTAAACATACACAAATCAACACCGCAGCTCTGATCTCAAAATCAAAATAGAACAAAAATCAAACCCATATCTACATACGCAGGAAGTATGTATTCAGAGAAAAACAACATGGAGACTTTTCAAAACTTCAAAAGTCAGTGTTCAGTAACCAAGCATATCATACGCCTCACCAAACTGACATACTGTACATGAGTGGTACTGCCTAAAGACACTCAAGTCTCAACTCCCTTAAAATTCAAATCACTACAGGGAAATTTGTGGGACATGTGGAATCACACTAAATAACCAATTTTTTTATGAAAACTAAACTCCTTAGAATTGCGTGAATATGGAAAATACTATGTAACGGTCTGTGCTATGCAGCTCATCGGCGTGTCCAGCACAGACTGTCAGCTTACAGAGTGTCAGTGACGGCAGGAGAGTTGGAATAAAGTCACAGTGATGGAGAATGGACTTCCAATCCTATGGTAGGTTTAAAAAAACAAAAAAAAACGAAGAAAAAAAAAAAAACACGTGGGATGAGCAAATTAAAGCAACTGTCAAAACCTCTCACATGCTCACTGCTTTGTGAGAAAACAGCTCAGCTCGGCTCAATAACAAACACATGCTCTCTCTCACCATCTTCCAACAACATCAAAGAGTAACCCCAGTCTGCTGAGACGAAGGAGGCTCTCGGTCTGACACAGGAGGCCCGTACGGCCAATCACAGGAACCCTTTCAACAGACGTCTTCCATCGTGTGTAAATAGGAGACAAAAAGAAAGTTTGAGACTCTCGTGTCATCTCTGCAAAGGGTTTCCTTTGAGCCAAGTTGCCTCTTGTGAAATCATCTGAACTTGGCAGGAATCGGACTCTATGTGTCTTTGGGGAATAGTCTTGATGTAAAAAAAAAAAAAAGACATGTCATCTCATATATAATTTTACCATAATCCCACATGCAGCAAGCCATACATTACTGACATCTAAACCTAAGCATTTAAATTCTCTTGATAGTTTAGTTTACAAGCCATTAGATGCTGTCTGATGAAGCATAAGCCAAAGATGACTGACAGCAGAGAGACGGCATACGAGTTCCTATCATATACAAGCTTATCTTCCAAAAGCCATGGATAAATAGCATATGAGTTTAGGAGATTATATAATGAGTATATCCATGGCTCTGGAGTCATCATTTCAATGTACTATAATGTATCAGGTGTGTAACTAGCTCGGTGATCTATATGGCTTATATTAGAGAGCAGCACGGTATGTATAGCTTCTCCTCTTTCTAAAAATGAACCTTGGAAATTAGGCAAATACATCAACCCACCACTAAACAACTAATAATTTGACTGAGTCAAATACACAAGAAATCCCTGTTTAAGCCAATCCTAACTCATTCTTACCAAAAAACCATGATCAAAGTCAAAATAAAAAGCATGGTGTCTCAGAACATAGTGATACTGAATCAAAAACAAAAGAATGGGTCAATATTGTATTTGCATATTAGCCTTGAGATATATCTATGTAGCCCTATGTACAGCAGCGGACATATTATACTGTATGTATATACCTGGTATTTACACAATGCAACCACTAGAGGACTGCGCAGCATACATCATCAAACAGGAGGGCCTGGGTGTAGAGCAGCAAACCACTGCCACAACCAGGCCTTCAGACATTCTAGAAAATCCACTTCCCTGTCAGAAACGAAAGGGGTGCGAAATCTGTGGAGGTCTAAAGCCGCTTCCCTAGCTCTCCGCCCACAGAGCTCACGGTACACTGAGAAGGAACAATTCATGGAATTGTTTTTAAAGGTGAAGTGACGTAGAAAACAAAAAGCATACATTGCAATTACAACAGTATATATGCCAATTCCAAGTATGGTATGCAGCTATATATTAACACAACAGGCCCCTTGCGTTGGCCTCGATGTACTATTCCAGTTAGATTTGGCAAATTAGCCCTTTAACATGTGTGATCATATAGATGCTGTATATCAATACATCGGCTTGAGTAAAAGGTGGTATAACAGTGCTTAGGATACATGTGGTAGTAATTAACTATTTACAAGGAAAGACAATTAAACAAAAGAAGAAATAAACAATTTCAAAAGAGAGCAACAAGCCATAATGCAGGCTTGGTTTGATTGACAGTTAGCAGTGTAAAAGTAGCTAACGCATTTAGTGGCTAATTCTCACCTCAAAACCAAACACCCCAAAGTCCTCATCAAAACCTCACAAAATTACAGACTAGGTTCTGTACTCTGCAGCAAACCTAAACAACGACATGATGTTTCCTTCAAAAAGGCTGTGAGGCCAGGCACACAGCCTGCTAGCATGTCGAGGGGCCGCATGCGGTAAAAACGAGCCATGGAGCAGCAAGTTTTTTTTTTTTTTTTTAGGTGCCGGAAGCTTTTCGAGCAAGTAAGCTGACCATACCTTTGGTGAAAAAGGCGTGTTTGAATTTTATACAGTCATATACGTACACATGCTGCCTTGGAGAGAAGCACATGAACAACAAAAGAAAAATCAGAAAATTCAAAATGTAACGTGCAGGCACTGCTTTTGCACCGACAAACTAAAATGTCATCCGTACTGTATCTAAATTGTTCTGTGTAAAAGTTACTGTTTCACGTAGGCGATGTAAAAAACAACCCCAGTAAAACAAAGAGGTAGCTTAACTGAATGGCTAAATGAATAACTGAGAATGCTTGTTGTGTTGGTGCGTGCGCACGTCACGCACACACACACACATGATGTCCAGACATTTGAAGCAGCGGTTTGTTGATTTAAATACAGACAAAAACACTGTATATAGGCAGACGTATCTATAGTTTACTTTGTATTATATGAAGTTTCCTTGTTTACTGTGTTTCCTAACACCTTGCAGCTTGCTATCCACATAACCTTGGCCTTTGTGCCACATAGACTTCTTTAGACAAGACACACATGAAACCATGCACGTGGAAACACACCACTTTCTCCCCTCCACTCGCTTCATACGCCACACCTCCATTTAGTCCACCCAGCACATCCTCTCTCTTCCTACATTTGAACCCCTATGGGTGTGGTCTCCAGCCTCTAGGACACTTCGCTGCCGAACACCTCCAACACCAGCGGGGTGAGCTGCATGCTGTGTTGCGGCTGGAAGGAGAGCGAGCGGTACTGTTTGGAGTGCTCCTCGTTGAGGCTGCGCAGGTCGGCCAGCTTCTGGATCATCTTGGCGTAAAGCAGCCGTCCCCCTGAGTGGTGGAGCTGGATGTAGGCCTGCAGGGTCTCGGACAGTCGGTCTTGGAGGGCTTCGATCCGCGTGTGATCCTGGACACCTGGGCGGTCTGCAGGAGAGGAGAGTCTTAAGGTATTTGTGGCTGTTACACAAGCTAAAAAGCAACAGATATTAACTGCTAAAAATTAAACTTGAGTGAAAACCTGAGGATTGCAATGTTTGGGGTTATTGTGACAAAAATATTTATCCCAGAAAATAATCTTAAGAAGTCAAATTGCAAATTAACATAAAATTGCATGATCTTCTACCATTCTGGTCAGGTGGCTAGATAATTTTAGATCAGAGAGAGCACCTCATCCAAACAAAGCAATGATCCACTTAGTTACACTATACATGTATAATACACACACTATATCTTCTGCACATGCATACCATACACGTGAACCAGTGCTCATGTGATTTATGTTGAGTGGCAGGTGGCAATAATACTTTAAATAACCTCTTAATGTTTACGTTGACCTTTTTCCACAATAAAAGTTACAATGAATATATTCTCTAAAAAAGAGAGGCAAACGAAATCACTCAAATAATTCATGATGCCCCTCTACATGTTCCGTCCTCCGCACAGTCAGACCTGCGGTACCTGGAGAAAGCAAGCAGATGGCCATCAGCAGCACATGTTCCTCCTCGTGCAGGTTGAGCTTCTTCAAGCCCACCTGGAACTTCACCAGCGGCTCCATCAGCTCCAGAGTGTGGCCCGCTACAGAGGACGCAACACAACATTATGGTCTGTGCAGAACATGAAACAGACATATATCACAGAAGAAAAGGTTCTCCGGGGAACGTTAGCACCCCTCTTACTCATTAATATTTAATTTAGCCTGTTGGAAAGGAGTTTTTCTTGCATGCTGACTGAGAAATGTATTTAAAATCCGCAAATTTTAATTTGGATAAGTGTCGACGCCATTTGTTAGGACAGGCTGTGTTTTTATGGAGACGTGTAAATGAGAAACCATACTGATCAAAGTTTTCCATTGATTAGTGACTGTACCTCCATTTCCTCGTTTTATAGCTTCATGGGGCTGTGTATTGAACCTCAATGCTTTCTGAGCACTGACAGAATTGTGCCTGTAGCATGGAATATGGAATATCGTAGTGCCATTGCTTTTGCAGATTAATTCATCTTTGTAATTAATAAATGAATTCTAATTACTTACTTTTACACTGCATTTTATTTATTTTTTCTGCAGAAACCATGCTTACTAAACAAAAGTATTGAAAAGTAAAACTTTGAGAACTTCAGGTATTGTATTGGGACATTCTTAATGATACACAGCTGTAACTAACTGCCATGTTACATAAACATCTTACTAATAAACTGCCACTGTGAAAAAGGGGACCGGATGGTGAAAGATTATTTTTTTATTCAAACTTGTTTAAACTTGTTTCCTGTTGTATAGCACATGAGTAAAGGCATGTTCGTGTCAACTGTTCAGTGATATTTTAAGAAGAGCACAACAGAGCTGCTTCTCCTGGTCCAGACAGTGGCTGTTTTGTGTGGTGAGCAGGTCGGGAGTGACATTCTTTGGTCAATCTCAGAGAGAGGGCTCTTGTTTGAAAGGCAAATGAAAGCCATGCCCACAGGGGCTTCTGCGGATATGTTCGGCTGGTTTTACAGAAAAACGTGCATTAGCATCATTTTCCTATGGGTGTGTACACAGGCCACTGCCAGTAACCTTATCTGTACTCCCACACTAATGATCCGCTCACCTCCTTAACGGCGAGCTGCTTCCTTCAAGCTCAGAGTAGAAGTGTTAATGTGTAACGTTCCTCGGCTGAGCAAAATGAGGTGACAAGCATGAGTATACATCGTCCTAAACACTAGCTCGTCTTCACAGCAGTCAAACTGTACACGTGGCAGCGTTTGGACTGACCTTTGGTGACATCACTGATCTGGTATTTAAAGTCAGGCCCACCACAGCTCCAGGACATGTCTTCCAGGTTGAAGCTCTGATTTGAGCGCAGCATGATCACCTCAATGGCACTCGACTTGAGCAGGGCAATCTGGTCCTCTGCAGTCAGCTCCCTGCAGGGAAAGAAATCACCTGCTAAGTTAGTGAGCCACCAATATTCATTTATTCCACGTATTTGACAGGGACTGAGCACGTTCATGAACATCAGTACAAAAATACAAGACTTAAACGTGCCAGAGTTAGCAAGAATGCAACTTTACATCCATAGTCCTTAGGCAGGTAACAAAACAGAAACATTACAAGTGACAAAGATACAAAATATACAATACACAAGTAGAAAACGACAAAATACAGTGTGCAACATGTCAAGTTAAAAGTGATCACAGTTCTGGTTTGCCTTAAGCCATTGTTTGCTTGGTTTTAATGGATATAAAAGAGGCCTTAACCTTAATCGTGTAGTGTTGATTACATTTAATTTTAGAGGAAACCAGTGCAGGTAAACAAGTAAAGATTCAAACCGAGTGCCCGCCCATGCTGTGTGTTTATGTCGGCAATACGTCAGTTCATCAGTTGTATAATTCATATCAAACGGATTTTGCTTATCAATGTCTTACTGACTCTGGGTCCAAGGTCAGTCCAAGTCTTCAAAGTTTATAAGATACAGAGTACGCTGTGCAGGAAGGATATAAAAACAAACCTCCAAAACGTTACTTTCGGTTTGCTTCCTCTTGCTGTGACGTGGCCCGTGTGTATGGAAAAGTCATTTGATGAACAGAAGTCAAACGGACGCTGTTTCAAGCCTCATCACTGTCGCAGTAAAACCGTGCATCGTTAAATGTTTATAATGAAACTACCGAAGGAGCAGGAGACATGAGCTGAAACTTGCAGATCTTTAGGGGAGGTCTGGGGAGATTTGTTTTTCTTTTTCTTTTTTTTTTTTAGAGGGCCTAGGGAGCAGATCATAAGTGGACAAACATTCCAAAGGTAATCCGACCACATCCATCACTCGCTGCCAGTAGGAAGGACAACCTTCAGGAAATACGGGCCCAGACTCGTAGCCTTGACTTTGGGGTGAGCCCCAAGACACTGAGCATCTGTCCCCGTCAACACACTGACAGAAAAACACGCTGAAAGCCAGGAGTTGGCATGTGTGGAAGGTGGGGAAGCAACAATTAAAAGGCTTTAGGCAAATGACTTTAAGCCATCGTAATTTTGCTTTTACAGTCACAAATAACGTGATGGCTTGTATCTTCCACAGACCTATTGTTCGATTTACTCTATTCTATTTTCAAGGTAAAGATTTTGTACTCTTCATATCTCTTAAGAATCAGCCTTCTACCATTCAAACGTTTCAACAACAAGAGCATTTCCTGTAACAGGTCTATCGTGCCCTTAAAAGAAATGTTGTATGATGATCAGATAGACAACCTGAGGGTACACATGCCAGACAGACGGGTAACTTGCTCAGTATTAGAGGAGTGGCTTCCTCTGAGGTTAGGTAATCACCTAACATACTTAAAGGGCTGAACTTTATGCAAACAAAACGACCGTGGCAAACGTATAACTTTGTCTAGTGAAGGAACAACATAACGCAATGTGTCAGCTATCTGTGATATACAGTCTATCAGTAATCTGTGGCCTTTAGACATCAGCCATCGCTGTGACACGGTATCGACTAATTGGGCAGAAAAACAAGTTGGTGTACAAAGTCTTCAATGTACTTTTAGGTAGAGAGTCACTCAGGGACATGTAAATAAAAAAAGACACGAGGAGGAGTTCTCAAAATTGTACCTTATCCTCTATCTTCGTGTCACAGTAGTCACACTATGACAATCTTTTTTGACAGCCTATAGGCCTAGAAGGAATATTTGTTCTCATGCCAACATCAGTTTTTAACAACTAATGCATATTGACAGTCAAAACTATGACAGAGAGATAGAAAGATACTCTCCACATCCACACACACAGAAACACACATACCTGAACCCAGGGATCATCTTGGCAAATCCAATAACCTTCTGAATACTATAGGAGACCAGGTCAGCCAGGTGGGGTAGCATGGAGAAGCTGGAGCCCTCCTCCTCGCTGGAGTCAGGGCTGCTGCCCTGCTCGTGGTACATCATCAGCAGATTGTTGAAGTTCATTTTGGCGTCTACTGACTCTGCAGTGAGCAAGACAACAGAGCAGAGAGGAGGCAAGACGAGAAAAGCGAGGGAGACAGATGAAAGCAGAAAAGGAGGAAGAGAAACGTGGTCATGCACTAAGCACGACAATGTCACACTATTCCTCCATGACTAGACACGCACTGGGCTGAGAGAACCGAGATAAATCATGGAATACAGAGGACTTGTTGACGGAAAGGATCGTGTAAATACACCAGTGTCAGGTCAGTAGAAGTGAGACGAAAGCTTAGACGACAGCTACGACAACATGTGGAGCATGCAGAGCTAGCTGGGGTTGTTTTGAGTCAGTTGTCTCCGCTGAGTGTTGGCGGTAAGCCACGTGACCGTGTCCCTCGCTGTGTTCGCTCCATTAGTGCATTAATGAACTGATGTTATTCAGGTTATTCACAGATTTTCCACCAGATTCTCAGTAAAGCAGTGTAACAGATTATATAGGCCAACGTGCTGAAAACAGGTGAACGGGAGAAAATAGCCGTCTTAAGTCAAGTATTAACTTTTGATGTGATTTTTCTCAAAACAACCAATTGCGTGAGATACTTCCAATATGAGATTTGTTTCTAGATGAGTCCTACAAATGAGTAACTGTGCAGGATAAACTAGCTGAACTGAACTAACCCCAGGCAGTCGATGTGTTCACTTGTTTTAAGTGAAGCCTTCGTAGTGGGTGTCTCTTACCAGGAGAGTGACTGAAGGAGTCAGAGGAGGCATCAGACAGAGAGTGGAGAGAGGCAGCTCTACTGGCGCTACGTGTCACTGGGCCCTCGCGCACAGGAGGCTAGACAGGAGAAAAGGGGCCCATGTGAAGACCCCGGAGGATTCTCACGTAAGTCCAGTCACCAAAAAGAAAAGGCCAAAATGATAAGGCATTTGATGGAATATACTGATGTTGAGGGTAATCCTGGAATATTTTATATTTATACAGAAAAAAAAAAAGCTTAAATGCGTCTCCCCTTCACAATCTTATTAACATACAGCCGACCAATTAGTGTTCACAATTCTGATTCTCCTTCAAAACTACAGAGAAATTCGGCTGAGGAATTGGGATTTAATTAGTGAACTTCTGTATGGTCGTGTATGTATTTTGTGGGGATGGAAATATGTTACAGAACAGCACAGGTTAGATGTGTGAAAGGTTTCCGAGGAGAAATGGACCCCTGGGTCTGAGATTTGTATGTGAACAACACAAAACAAGCCGGCTGTTGACAAAGCTGGAGTAGTAAAAATAAATCAAAACACTGAAATGCTACGAGTATTCTGGTTAATGCACTACAAGGTAATGTAAAAGTTCCCTGTACATACTTTAAAGTAATGTCAAGAGTTATTTCATGGGACAAATAGGGATAAAAATAAAATGTAAATAAATCTGACTTTAAAATGTTGATATGATGATAATCATTGTCGATGCGATTAATTGTATTAAAGACACAAACCCTGAAGCGGCAGAAATCAGAGTAGGAGTCGTCATATGTTTTGTGGTGCGCCTCCACTAGCGTGGCGATGACCTGACTCTGTTCTTCAGTGAGCCGGGGCCGCCGCGCCTCCCGCTCCACTTCGCGCTGCGCCTCCTCATCCTTCCGCCGCTGAATCAGGTCCTTCTTCCTCTGCACTTCCTCGTCTGTCAGAATGACTGAGGGTGCGAGTATAAAGAGACAAAGAGGGTGAGTGTCTCTCTCTCACACACACTAAACTTTAGAATGGAGAATACAGTTTTACATAACCAGAAAACAGGTGGGGGACAATAAGTTTAAGACTACAGAATACAGGTAGACCATGACAATTGGTTTAAAGCTTTTCAGTATGTACTTGTGTTTTACATTGTGATGACAGCTATGTCAATGTGGTGTTGGGCGTAGGGTGGGTTGTTATTCTCTAGAGGAAGAGAATGGGAGGGGACGGGTCCATTTGGAGACCCTGCTGCACTGAACAACTGAATGCATTGTCTCTGTTCTGTTTGCTCCTTGTTGTTCTAGCCACTGAATTAGCTCACGGACACAGGGGGGGGAAGGGGGGGACGGGGGGGAAGGGGGGGAAGGGGGGGGGGGACTCAACAACACAGCAGCATTGCTGTTTTTGCAACAGCAATGCTGCTGGATCCTGTTCGCATACAGTAAAATCGCAGTGTCGGTGCCACCACTCTTGTGGTATTCCCAGAAGCCCTCTGGGGAAAGGACATTCAGCTGGAAGTGAGAGGCCTTTGCTTAAAAGAGGTCCGTGGACAATATCCGGATATCAGGAGAAAACAAGGAAAAAAAATGTACCTACTATTTACAGACCAATAAATAAATAAACAAGACCATGAGGAAAGAAGAGGCCTTGCTAGATTGTACATAACAGCAGGTGTTTAAACTTCAGATGGAGTATACTTACTGTATACAATGTGGGGAGGCTCCTCTAGTTCAAACAGAACATATAAACACTCTAATGGGGGCAATGACCCAGAGATACTTGACCCCTGTCCAAATATTACATAATATATACAAGAGGGACGGTAGGCCCCCAAAACAGCAAACAGCAGTTGTGTCAATTTTACTATCCATTCAAGAAAAAAGATACATAGTACATTTAATGTCATTTATACACAGTAAGATACATTCATGTCTATTTTGTCTATGTGGGAGGGTGGTCTTTCGCCAAATTATCTTATCGTAACAATTTAAAAATGACCCTAAAGTAAATTATATAATAATGTATTGTAAACTGGGATCAGCCTGCAAAACCTAAATAACTCCACTTCTTAAAAACATGCAGTAAATCACACGGTGCCCTGAAGACCCAAGCGTCAACTGTCATACTTACACTCTTTCATCATGCCAATGTCCACACAGCGCTTGAGCCGGCATGCCTGGCAGTGGCGCCTGTTGTCCTTGGTGATGGTGCAACTGCCGTTAAAGGGACACGTGAAGGCGGCCTTGCGCTTCATACTGCGCCTAAATAAATTGCATACATTTTACAGTCTGCTCAAAATACACAGATCTATCACTTTAGAAACACAAAGTAAAATTAAAAGAGCTCACTGACGTTAAGATTTTCGCTAAGGCTCTATGCGTGTGTCTTGACATGTTTGATAATTGTGCAAAGAATTTGAATTTAACGACTAGAGCGCCGAGGAACCTTTTTAAGTGGGTTGCACAAATAATAATCACGGTAGATCTGGATAAATATTCAAGCTTGGGGGTGAAACAGCATAAATATGGATGAGTGCCAAGGAATCCAGGGTCTAAACGACGAGGCTTGCCAAACGGTAACGCAAAGCACAAGGATTTAGTCGGTGATGGACACGTATGTATGAACATTTATACAAAGCTGTGAGCAAAAAAAAAAAAAAAAAACCCCACACAGATAAGCATGCTTGGTGAGAGTTCAAACAAGGGCCAGCTGAGAGACGCGGAAGGAGATTATTAAACATCCGTCTTTTTCCATCCTCTCCCTTTAAATATCAACACCGTCGGGAGGAACAGGCGCAAACGGGCGGACACATCAAACACACATGAGCTCACGAAATCATGGCTTGCTCTGGTTTAGTCTTTAGTTAAATTGGAAACTCATGTGTGCATCAATGAGCAGGCAGCAGCCAAGGCATTAACTATAGGGCCGAGCTCATTTGTATTCACTAACCTGCTGCTGGGCATTAGTGTGAACTGGAAGTGGTGTTGTGTGTGTTCTTATGCAACTGTGGGTGCGTAAGAGCACAGAGAGAGTAAGTTCAGACGTGTTTGTATGCTAATGTGCACTTGTATTAATAACCTGGTCAAAATGCATCTTTTCCATCAGGGTGATATGAGCCATTGCTCTGCGAAGGCCTACCTTGCATTAATGTGTACTAAATAAGTCAATTAGCGTGTGATTTACAGCGCAACCGTGACCTCGTGAATGCATTTGCGTACCTGAAAAACCCCTTGCAGCCCTCACAGGTCATGGCGTTGAAGTGGAAGCCGGTGGCTTTGTCGCCGCACACGCCGCAGATCCGTGGCACATTCCTGTCGAACTCCTCAGGGGGCAGAGTGGACGTACTCACAACCGTGGCCTCCATCACTTAACAGAGAGGGGGCAAATGCAGAAAGGAAAATAAGAGAGAGAGAGAGAGAGAGAGAGAGAGAGAGAAAAATAAATCAATCACCTCCTTGCTATACAAACTGTTAATTTGCTCAATAACTTTGCCACCAATCAGCACAAAACAAGAAAAAGAGAAACTTGAAAAACATGAATTGCCAACGTCTAACATCTGAAGTAAAATTTGGGAATATTTTCCCAAGGTATAATCTGTTCCCATCACAAGATATGTGAGAAGAAAAATAATAAGTCATTTAAAAAGAATCCATTTTAGTTTTGCCACCATTATATTTTTGATTAAGTGATAATGTGTCAACCGTTTTCTTGCTATAAAAATCTGTTTCCACCTGCCTTCGTGCTCACCAAACAGCATCCCATCCTTCAGGACAAATTCAAGTTCCCGATCTACCCTTTGGAGGTGAACTCAACTCAACTGAACTGAACTCTCAATTTCTGTCCTGTGGGGAGGAACTGGAGCCATATGAATCAAGTGGGGGGGAAAAAAAAAAAAAAAAAAAAAACCTTGTTCCACTTCAAAACACTGGATCTGGGTTACATAATGCTCAGAGTATCTAAACTTCAACAAACTCACAAATCAACACACCAAGGTAAGGGCCAAGCTCAGTAAATTAAAATGATGTGACTGATCACTCCATCACTTAAGTCTGATGAAAAAACACTGGTCCTGCTAAATGTTTCATGTACTCCTTTATCCAACAACTGTATTCTTATGTCTGCTGTTTCTTCTATTTAGTACAACTTTGAATATTAACAACATGCCTTTAAGAGCAGGAACATCTAACACAACGGCTGTTATAGTAAGTATGCACGCGACTCAAGCTGCAGAAACTGATAGCAAATATTTTTGCAGGGAATCCAGTAGATTTGATGTCGAACTGTAACTCATAGGTGGATGACTGTTTGTCTTCATCGCTGAGCTCCTGGAGCTGCGAGCTCTGGCCAGCTGATGTGAGGAAAACTTGGAAGGAGAGCAGCCATTGTCACATAATACAGAAGAGAAAAAACTGACGCAGTGGGTTGCATTCATTGCAAAACCAGACAAATGTAATATGTTATTTGCATAAAATGAAAGATTTACGTTTACTTGGCATGGTGAAAGTTTCTATAAGCAGCGTGTCCACATTGTTCCATTATGTTATGATGACCAACTAGCCCTCCAGTGAATAGAATAGGCGAGGGTGTATCCTGAACTCTCCTGTTAGTGCACAATTTGTGTTCCTTTGTCCCACCCACCCTCTCACACATCCTTTGTGCAAGGATTAGGGTACACATGTTGAGTCAGTGGTCCTTCAGAATCACATACCAGGCTATGAAAAATGCACTAATCATCAATCATGTGTATATAAAAAAAAGCCTGAATGTGTCCATGGATAAATCCTATTGTAATGCTGCCATGAAAAGGCCCCCAGGCCATTTACTATATGATAACACTTGTCATGCAGGTGATGCAATATGAATGGGGCACAGGTTTTACATTTCAAGCGCTCACCCTCCATGCAGCCTAAATAATGTGAGTGAATGTAACCCAGACTCTGAGATTCCAGGATCTTCAGGCTTTGTAGTTCCGTATGAAAAACACCAAAAATGAGCAGGATATATCCGAATAGTCTCATTAAAACACAGATTTCTACAATTTGGGTTAAACAAACTTCCTGGTTAGTAGTATCTTCTTTAATAAAACTGATTTCATTGGAAAATACAACTTCTATGTAAGGCCAGTCACTCAATCAACGACATGATCGCCAATTTGTCTGTCAAAGACGAGTTTTCAGAATCAGCCAGGACATTAAAAGGAGTTTTGCAGGGTGTCGAACTCCCCCCTTTGTGTTGTTGCAACCTGCGCTCTCAACCTCATCTGGGATGTCTGTTAAAAAATGATTGCTTTGGTAGCTTTGTATTGCGAGTAGATGTACGAGCCGGCCCATAAACACAGAAATCGTGGTTGGTGCCGGCCATTCTCATGGGGAGCATTAAATCAAGAGTCCTACTGACGTTTGACACATTATAAAACATACAGAGTACATCTATGACCCAACAGAAAAAGCGCAGTGAAAATGGCTGATTTAAATATATAATTCAGCCCTTTTGGCAGGTGTAACATAATAGCTATAAAATCTTAATTTGCTATTGTGTAATATAATGTTACACTAACCAGTATAAATGGCACAGCCCTCTGTTCTACTGCATGTAGGCAAACTAATCCCAGCAAGCCTTCGCACTCATCACTCACTGTGAACCAATAGGAAAAAACTGCCATTTACCTTCCTACATCACCAACTAATCAGGGGAGTCAGTGCTCGGTGATTGCATTCAGCCTTGACAGGCCATTACACTAAATGCACAGTATTGAGAGAGTGCTAAATAATGCATCAGGTTATTAGACCAGATCTGTACTACGCCAGTCTCGAGCACGCAAAACCAGGGAACAGGTTTTGAGCTGTAGGCTTCTACTGAATGTCTCACTCTTGACCGATATACATATTGTGGTGTACGGCATTCTGCCGCATCAATCAAATCTGCCGTTGTGGTAATAATGCAAAATAGTACCCGTGTGTTAAACTGGCATAAAGCTTAAAGATAACAGTAACACTGCTTTCTGATTAGCTTACAGGGTCGAGTCCTACAGTACGGATTTTGCCCCCCATGGCTGCTTAATAGAAGTACAACATCTGATAAGAAGCATCTAAAATGAGTGTGAAAGTGTGGACAGTAACTAGACTATTTTACCAATTACAGAGAGTCACTGCCGTGTTTTGTTGAATAGTGCACTGCAGCATTGCCACTGAATGTGTTGGTTCATCAAGTTGGAATCCAGCAACGTTTGGAGCAAACAACTGCTGAACTCCAACCTGTTGCAGATAAAAACTTCTCAGGTGGTAAACAGATCCGTTGCTCCCTGCAAACAGGAGCAGCGCATGTTTGGCAGAAATATGATGTTCTGCCAAAGTTAAGAACTCACTGAGCAAACAGAGAGACAGAGTTTAATGGACTATGCTGCAGAAGGCGCTTGAGACGTTTCTATGGATGTTTTTCTTATCTCGGGTGACCTGAATTACCTTTTCCACATTTTCTTCTCCAAACCAAACTGCTTCGATCAACTGATAACACGCGGAGCATTTACTGGGACGTGTCTTCTGTCCGTCTGCTTCCAGTCAAATCAAATAATATAGCAATCAAATTATTGTTTTAAAAATACCTACACCAAAAGAAGGTAGCAGCTGTTTCACAACTCTGGCAGAGCATGAGAAAACCTAAATTCTGGAAATAAAGATAGATTTGGATTTTAAAACTGGCATTAGGATGCATTTTTTCATTTGGTTTGACAAAAAAAAAAAAAATGTTGGGCTAAGCCTGCACATTGGAAAAGAATTAACCTGGTTAACCGTAAACCCACTGAAACTAGGGAAAGAGGGCAAAAGTCATTTTGTTATATATGACCTCAAAGCTTAAGCTAAGGTTAATCAGGGGGATTAAATATGTGTCTTTTAAATCACATCTATCAAACAAAAATTTAGATAGCTGCTTTAACAATGATATTTAATACCATTATGTGAGTTCTTGTTTCTATAATTTAACTGTCCAATGGTCCAGAAAATATCAGGGTGTAGTTTATAGAACTGAATGTCGTTGACTGGTCGAACACAAGCTCCCAGACTGCAATGACATACACAGCACTGGTTTTTACTGGTAACAATATTAGGAATTGGGACAAGAATTTCTTGTAATGTAATTAAATGTGTAAACAATATGGCCCACTTTCCGACCACGCAATAAATGAGAGTGATAAAGAGAGAGAGGGTGGGTTCTAAAGAAAGAAAGCAAAACTTATGTTTGCTAATTATTTCAATGTGATTATGCACTAAAAAACACAAAGTAGACCGTTGCTACTTCAGAGGTGGATGTCTGGCCATTCTTCCAATCTCCCTCTTTTCCAGCATCTAATCAAACATAACAAGGCTTGCACAACACATTTACACAGAACATGATGATTCATTGTCGCAAAGACTGTCTCAGGACAAAGCAGCCCATCCGTCAGTGGAAATGTATACAGGAATATCAGAAATGGACTATAGTTTATGGGATTTGGGGAACATTTCTAGACTTCTTCTATTGGGTTTTTTGTTCGTCATTACACATATTACTATTGCATTTACACTACCTTTCATTGAGAATTCACTCATGCTTTACTTCCATTAAAAAAAAACAATGTAATAGATAGATAGGTGTAGAGATTAAGTCCAAGGCAGTAGGTGGCTTCGTGCTATGCTGTATATTATGACTATTATAACTCTTTAACAAGGACAGACACGTCAGGAGTCGATATCGATTGTGATGCAAAAAATATATAAAAAAGGACAAGGAGTATAAAACACAGACAATCACAGCCGGTGAACGACAGGGAATGTTGCACATTCACTGTGTGAAGTGGAGGGCGACTGAGTAATTAAGGTACCCTCATGTCAGCCACATGAATAGCAGAGTAGGATAAGCTTACACCAGCTGAAGGAGAGAAATATCTTGAACATGAACAATCTACCTGTGCATTATGGCTGCTACATTTATTTGTGTACAATACTTAAAATTTCTTTTAAGTATTTTAAGGCAGCAAGTGAGCATTTTGTCCTCCAAGTTGATGTGTTGATGCAGGAAAAATGGGCAAGTGGAAGGATGTGAGCCACTTTGTGGATGGCTGGACGACTGGGTCAGAGCATCTCCAACACTGCAGCTCTTGTGGGGTGTTCCTGATCTGCAGTGGTCAGTAGCTACCAAAAGGGGTCCAAGGGAGGAAAAACTAAGAACCGGTGACAGGGTCGTGGGCGGCCAGGGCTCATTGATGAACGTGGGGCGCAAAGGCTGGCCCGTGTGGTCCGATCCAACAGAAGAGATGCTGCAGCTCAAACTGCTGAAAATGTTCACGTTGGTTCTGATAGAAAGGTGTCAGAACACACAGAGCATCGCAGTTGCTGCAGACTGACTGAATGTTATGGCTGATCAGTTTAAAGCAGCGGTTTCACAGCAGCACTATTTCTTCTGGCTTCTCTAATCTTCTTCATCATGTTATTGAGTGTAGGTCACATGATGGGCACATTTTCATTCTGCCTGTGTGTCCATTACACCTCACTACACAGTTACACAAGTTCTCATCTATCGCTCTCTGAATGGCCGTTTGCTGTTTGCAGTCAGAGAGAGGAAGTGTCAGCCCACAGTAGTGTGGGAGGAGAGAGGGATGCACGAGCTAAGTAGACCAACGAGGAGAAATGGAATAAAAAAAACAGTCAGAGATATACAGTATACATAGATACGGCGACTAGGGGAGGTGTGACCTCTTTGTCACAGTGACTTTCTGTGTCTGTTGCAGATATGAGAGAGAAATACTATGAGGGGAGGATGCACAACAACCGGCTGAGAGAGAAGCAATCAACACTAACAGCCTGTTTTTGTGATTTAAAAAGATGGCTAAAAATACAGTCATAAGCCACTTCAATTACAGGCTAAAGATAAATAAACGTAAATTTTTGACAGTTTCACATCTTAAGAAGCATCGGGGCTCAGGAAACAATTTTCTATTCATGTTGGAATCACACTTACAGCACGAGTTACTTCTGTTGGTGTTCAAACTGTGTGTGTGTAGGTGTGTGTAGATGTGTGTACACTGACAAATCTGTTGGCTGGTCAACTAACTTGTACGGCTGAAAAAGACAGGTGTTCATAGCTGGAATCTTAATGCAAACTCTTACCCTTAAAGAAAACTTTTGGGTTCAAGGCACAGGATGGATCGGGTAACACCACATGTGACAACAGGTTAGGAGTGATTTAGGAAAATTCTCAGAGCAACTCTGAGCAAGGAAGGTACAGAAACTTTTAATCTGTAGCGCTTCATTAACTCTCTGTCCGTCAGCATTTGGAGAATATTTCTCCTACCTCTCAGTCTTTCCCGCGATTTTCTCCTCTGCTTAAGAAACTCTTAACCCTCCTGGAAGTGCTCCTCCCTACTCCTAACAGCTCTGTTGTTTGTTTTTTTTTTTATCTTAGGAGCTCTCTTAAGGGCTAAGATGCTTTGTGAATAAGTTATCGTTATCAGGATCACGTCTTAACTGTAAGGGAAAATTCTCAGAAAACACCAATGTTCTAAGAACTTTCTTAGAATTTCAACACTAGGCGCAAAATCTTTTTACTAGGAAGCTTTTTGAATACGTCCCCAGGACAGATATTATGTTTTTGGGGTTTGTAAGGGAGGTTGGACAAAATCCAACAATGTAATGACTAGAACTGCAATTAATGATTTTTATAAATCTATTAATCTGACAATTACGTTCTCGGATGAACCTTAAAATGGCAGACAATAGAGAACAACTTTTATTTCCTGAAGCTCAATCAAATGTCTTGTTTTGTCTGACCAACAGTCCAAACCCCAAAGATATTCAATTACAATGATATAAAAACAGATAAAAGCAGCAAGTCCCCACAAGAGGAAGCCACTTTATTTTTTATTCAATACTCAAAATAGTTGCCGATACATTTTTGTCTATTAACTGAGTATGCGACTAATCATTTCAGCTCTAGAAAACTATAACAATTCTCAACAGATAAAGTTAAGAAAAGACTTGGTTACGTAATGTATGTAATGCTCTTCAACTAAGTAACCCCTTAGGTAAGAAATAATTGGTGGACTCTATATGAGAAATCAAGTAATAAATAGAAGGGAAAGCGGTGTACTGGAAGCGGCAGTAGCCCATGAGCAAGAGATGAGGCTTGCTGTAATTATGTGCAGCACCGCAAACTGACTCTAGCTTGTCATTTTAACTGGGTGGTGAAAGCTGCAAATTAAGACATTACCCAGATTTTGGCTGTGTAGCTAGAGGAGAGGCTAGGGAGTGTCCCCTTCTTTTTACCCAACAAACTAGCGGGAGGGAGAACAAGTGCTACTTAACATGCAGTGGAGCAGTGACTCATCTTTTCCTCCTTTGATTTATTCATATCAGGCTGAAATGACACGCATGTGTCTCATAATCCAGGGACTGACGTTTGAACGATCCCAGGTTGGACTCAAAGACATGACACGGTCTGCAGAAGCCTTAATGCTCAACAGCTGATCATTCATCAATTCTGAAGATAAAGGGTCTAGCGCTCTTGGTGGTTTGGCCTGAATTAAGACAAACATGTCTGAAAAACCATTCGTCTTTCCTGGAATATCTTTAGTGGAACCTAACCTACACTACATTAAAACCTCCAGCGACGAAATATTAATTAACATCTGGCAAATTTTTTACTCTGGAGTTGCCCACCAAAGTCTGCAGAATACACACAGAAAATGACAATCTGTGTAATTTGTTATCACCATCTGCATGGAAGTGTCCCAAATGGATACCTCTAACTTGCACCTTCTAAGAAGTTGACACTAGATGTCAATCAATGCTAAATTAAGTCTCGACTACAGATGGTGTCACCCTGAGGAGCAGACAGTAGAGACTTGTTAAGTGCTAATATGTGAAATTGTAACATTTCATTGCCAGTGAGGTTGCGCGCTGAGCGTAGTCCTGGAATATAGTTAATTCATGAATCTGTGCATTACTGCTGCAGTTACTGGGTTGCTGTGAAATATTCATATAGGGGTATGTGCCAAGGTGGACCATGGCAGGAGTCCAATACCACTCATAAGGTAGCATTCTCACCATTTCATTTCCAGCTGTACCATTGTTTAAGTATGCGATTTAAAAAAAACACAACAGGAAAGTAGTCATTGGTTTTCCTTGTCAGGTGCCCTGTTACTTACAGAAAAGACATACCGGTAAGTGAGACCTCAGCTGTGAAAAAAGATTTGGATTGCAGCCCAGATGTTAGATTAACATTCATCAAAGTCAATATCATGTGATTATGAAACCCACCGTCCACCAACGCCCACCATCTAACAAACCTAATTAAGTGGTTCCATTAGTACCCGGGTGTTGGAATGAAATGAGAGTGAGGACGGGGCGAGATATAACAAAGTGAGGAGGAAAGAGGTACAGAGGAATATCCAGACAGCATTTCAAGGAGGCATCATTTTAACTGCGCACAGACGTGCAGAAGAGAGAGGGGAAAGCGGGAAATAAAAAACCTCTGGCATCACATCCCAAGAATGTCAGCAATGAGCTTACAGACCACAACCCAACACATAAGAGTTAGAGTCGGAATCACATCCAGACCTATAACAGCACTGGAGGAAAAAAGAGACGGATTGCTGTGGAACGCCTGAGCTGGAAGCAGGCCCTCATCCGACAATCCAATGAGCATCCTCCGTCTACATCACATGACGCAATCCCACAAATGGTTCTGAAATTGTTCCATGCTGCCAAAAGTTTCTATTAAAGGGGAAAAATGAGAGTGGGAGAAAGATAAAAAAGAAGGAAAGAGAGAGAGAAAAGACAGGGAGAAGTTGTGGAGATGGTTGAAGGTAGAAAATAAGGCGATGTGCTTTACTGCATACCTCTACTACGAGTACAGAAGAGACATAAAACAAATCAGATCTGGAATGACCCGGGCTGCAGAGAGAGCCGGGCTACAATGGAAATACATGGGCTTGTTATTCACATGTAGAAGTACATCGATGTCCCACAATAATGGCAGGAAAGAGGGGAAATTGTAATGGAGGATGAAGAAAACAAGTACCATTAAAAGAAAACATGATCTGGGATTTGTAACAGAAGACGTTTAACTCAAATCTGCTTGGTGTTTAGAAATTTCCTTAGGAAAAATAAAACAATACATAGGGAGAAGAGATAGAGGAACGAGAACAATGGACAAAAGAGAGACAATGTGGACCAAACAACAACAAAGTAGACACACTGAGTCTGTAATGCCGCTAAACAACAGGCTGAGCAGACTAGTCCAGTCCCGTCCTTCGCTCCCCCCCCCTCACACACACACACACTCTCCCTCCCGCAGCCAGCCTCCAAGGGTCTATCTCATGCTCTTTTCCTACAATCGCAGGCAGCATGTTACAGCAGCAGTAATAGCACATGACAAGGTGACCTGTGCCCCACACAGGATGGGCTAAACTGGGGTGGAAGGGGGGGGTCCCATGTCCCGTGTCCAACCCTATGGTCTCTACACCACTCCCCCCCCTGCCCAGGCCCCAGCGCTGGCCTGCAAGGGAAGAGAGAGGCAGTGACGGCAGGCTGCCCCCTTATGCTGGGCCCCTTGCTGGACTCTGGAGAGGAGAAAGACGAGGCAGGGAGAGGCCCACTCAAAACACACACCAAAAGTCCTGTTTATGTCTATGCCAAAATTTACAGAGAATGCACATTCTCAGGCACGCAGAGTCATGTACATACGAACGCACTGGACAGAACCGGACAGACAACAGACATGTGGGCGAGGTGGGTGCAAATGCACTTAGCCCACAAGTCAAAGTTACATAACCTCCATAAAATGTGGTGTGTGTTTCAGGAAAAAGTTTGCTTAAAAAAAAAATCTAAGAAATTACTAAGCATTGGTATTTCTCATGAAAAATCAACTTTTGAAAGTTCACAAATATATAGAATTATACTAAAATTTCATCCACAATCCAGTTATACACAATTAAAAAAAGAAACCTGGATATATGTCAACTGACCTAAGTATCAAACAGTGACATATTTTGCTTTCCAGGAAAAAAAGATTTCTGCGCGACTTGCCTTGAATATACAACAAATATTACCGGTGTAAATTGTTTGGCCGAGAAACCATCCACGGCAGGAGGTAATTGAAGACCCAACGACATTAGAAGGAACATTAACGCTTCATTAGTCTCAAAGGCAACTGAACATATGTGGAAAACAGCATGATGCACGGTACATATAAGTTACACTTAAGTACAACAGCGTCTTTCTTTCTATAGGGCTACATGTGATGTGAGAGGAAGCGACCAATTACTGCAGTCACGAAAGGTGGAGGGGGTGGGGGTATTTCACCGTACAAAAGACCTAATGGACGGTACCTTCCCCACAGCTCCACGAGCAACCTGCTACAGTTAGTTAATAAACACACAACCCGAGTCTCGTTTCGTGGCTTCTCGTCGCAGGTCTGCAGTCAGTTCTACTGACAAATGAACGGAAAACTGATTTAAAGGCTGAAGCATAACTTGGTCCTCATGTGGGTTAAGTCTCCCGTTCTGTCCCAAAATAACACAGGTTCTCTCGTAAAAATGTCCACCTTGTACAAATCCAGAACATATGTGACCGTTGAGCTCAAGTCCGCTTAGTTGTCGAGAAGAAACACCCCATTCGTTTATGGGTTGTTATTTTTTATTTTTATACCAAGCAATGAAGCAGCCGATATAAAAACAACATCCTACCTGCTATTTTTCAGAAGTCAAACTGTTTCATAAACAGGAATGGATAGGTGTGAGAATTGGAGCACTAAGCTCACTGGGAACACGGTCATTTACAGCCCTCGCTGTTACTTGTATTTTGGTCCCTTCAGAGTTTCTTTGACGTGATGTGCAGCAAAGAGAGACGAGCTGGAGGCTGTTTGAATTTCAGACGTCAAGAAAGACTGGATGCTCATAATAATTCATTATGTCATTATCAGCCAGTGGTTATTGTGAAAAAACAAATACTTATTATATAATAATAATATAAACTATTCAACAAAGCAAATGTGTGCATTTGTGAGAGTGCTTTGGTGCTACCTGAGATTTAGGACACACCTTGACAGATCAGTCAAATTCAGCAAAATCTGATTAAGAAGTTATATTTCCATTTCATAAACTACGAATGTTGATTTACAGTCTTATCAATTGTAACATTAATAACGGTTCATACATTAGGTGCGACCGTATTCTTAAGAGATTTATTTTCACATGTATGCGGCGGGTGAATCCGCAATAAGCATCATAATTATGGAGCAACAATCACGGGAATTCTGTGCAATAAAGAGGTGCAACTTTGAAAAACAACACAGGTTAGGATTTACTAGTTTTCTGCAGGCAGACAGCAGACTATCAACGCACACATCGCCAGGTATGAAGGAAAGTGTCTCACCTGAGATTCTAGCATGCCCGTGTACAATGGGCACCACTCGAAACCGTTCTCCCGTTTATCCCAAGCTGTTAATCCTGTTCAATACAAACAAGCAAAATGGCATGTCGCAAGTCACCGAGTGGGCCTGAACCCTAGAACCTGATGTGCAGCTGCCCTGTTTATGGACACGCTCAAGTATTTTCAACGTGCAACAGTCAGTGGCAACAACACAGCGCACGAGCCTACGTCAAGGCCAAATACGTGTATTAAAACGCGATGAACGCGTTTTTTTTTTTGTAACTCTTGTGGACTTGAGCAACAGAAATGACAATAACTCAAGTAACTCGACTTCGGCGTGCGAGTTTCGTACCTCGGCGCAACTTTTCCCCCCGTCAAGCTCGAGGTGCTTCTAATCCTCCTCGGTCGTCGTCTTCATGCTGCCTGCAAACTGTGTCCCCTCCACGTTGGCTGGCTGGGTTTGGCTTTGAGAGAGAGAGAGAGAGAGAGAGAGGGGGGGAGAGAGAGGGAGAGAGGGAGGACCGCGCAGTGCTGAAACTCAAGAACTGCGAGGAGAGACTTTGAGGGGGAAAACGTCCAAAAGTCGCCCGCCCTTCCAGGACGCTGTGGCTCACGCGGCAGCTAGCGTTAGCGTGGCTAGCTGGCCGCTGTAACCCTGCAACGCGGCACCAAGTTCGGCCGCCGTATTAACCGTTCTGCGCTCTGCGGCTGGCGAACATAAAACGGGAAGACGGCCGAGGCGCAACTGGGTGTCACTGGCGGACAAACTCGCGCGCTAACCTGAAGAAAACTGAATCACACGCACGATAGTCCGACGAGAAATACCCCTCCTTCTCCAGGACCCACATAGCTGGCCATTACTTTTTGTTATGCACCGCCCCCTCTTCAGGACCTCTACGGAAAAGAGGATCCCCCCCCCCCCCTCGCCCCAGCCCCCCACCGGTAACCAATCACATGTGGGCTCGGCGTGCCTCCCGTGTTGTGATTGGTGGCATACCGGCCCAGTCCGGCTCTGCTTGGTCGGTTCCGGTGCCCGTAACGCGGAGAGTCGCCCCCTCAAACAGGGGTGTGTCGTGACGTCAGAGGTAACGAAGAGGTAAACAACTTTGACCGCGTGAGGTTTAAAGGGAACATTCGCCCCCCCCCCCCGTCACGTGGCCGCCCACTCGGTGCGGATGCTACATGTTGTCAGTTGAAGCAACACAAGTCCTCGGTGCTTGCTGCGTCGGCCAAGAAAATCTATTGTTCTTCCGGCACCAGCGTTGTCATAGTGACGTAGACTAGCTTTCTAGTCTCCGCCTGCTCTGTTAGCGCGTAAACTACCAAAACATGAGCGCAGAGGATGTTATGGATGAGGATACATTTGCAGGGGTCTTTTGTCTGACTTGGATATTCAGCTGTATTTATTCAAGCCAGAGTATGCAGGGAGGGGGGGGGGGCATTCAGAACCTGAGCTGCCCAGAGCAGCTTTGCTCAAATTTCCCCCCCAATGGCAACAGGAACTGAAGCATTCTGCTGCCAATCAATGTCAGCATGGGCCATTTGTGTTTATGTCTTGGCCAACAAAGTAATGTAGTCTAGGCATAAGGAGAGTAGCGGGCTGTTATTTTTCATGTGGCTTTCGTGGAACTTTATACTGCAGGGCCTGCTCAGCTAGCAGCAGGACAACGCCGGTTTTTTCCGGTCAACGTAAATGCGACGCGTTAATTGGCTACAAATATCGTAAACACTGAGACGACATCCGCGTGACATGCGGCGAATTCTCCCTTTAGAGCAACACGGTTGTGTCTCTGATGTCCGGGTCAGCGGACACCCCGTGTGGGGATTATTTCGTGCTAACATTAGATACGGTGTCTTTTAATAGGTGGACATCGTCTCTCTCTCTCTCTCTCTCTCTCTCTCTCTCTCTCTCTCTCTCTCTCTCTCTCTCTCTCGGGTCTTTGTTTTTGCAGCTCCAGGCTTTGAGCCCTTCTCTACTTTAACGTTAAATAAGCCACAAAACCACCACCGCCGCCGTCGTCGTCACACAGTTGAAATTAAGAAACATCATGAGCTCTGCCTGGTCCTAAATCTTTAACTTGTGCGTTTTGCCGTTGTCTTTCTTTCGACCCTGCAACTGTGTGCAGCGAGGCGTGTGTATTGGAGGGGTGTGTCCACTCTGCAGCACGGCGGTAGGCTGGACGCCGCTGCATGGCGATAGACTACATTTGCAGAGCACGAGAGATGGCCGAGTGTGCTAAAAATAGATGGATTAAACATCTCCGCTACGCGACCACACCGGGCAAACACGGCTGACATGTTGTCTCTTCGCCAAGGTGACATCTCTATTTTTCTTGGACCCACTTATTTATTTAGATGGCATTTGTGTTGCACATAGAGACTCCGGTGTGTGTGTGTGGCCAGCGGAGGGGGTGAAGGTCAGGGGTGTGTCTATAGTGTAAACACAGTAAAGGCGACAGATACGAAGGGGAGAGAGAGGGAAAGAGAGAGGAGGGCCCCATCCGGTCCCAAATATCCTCATCCAAATAACACTCATGTCGCAGACTGAACACAAAAGAGAGAAGTGCGCATATTGGAAAATGTGAGAATTTCTTATGTTGTAACAGATGCTGCCTTTCACGGGAGTACATATTATATTTTTGACGTTTTACAGGGCCTAACCATATATTTTCTTTATGTAAAATAATGGCTTTTGCAAATACACTTTACACATTAAAATACAAAGAGTTTTACTATTTATACCCTGTCTTCTATCTGACCTGCAAACAGCAATGCTTCAGCCAGCAGTAAGGCTGAAACTGTAGTTTATTGGGCCCACCGCTCTCACAATTTACAAAATGAATGAACAAACTACATGTCGGCTGTGTTTGGTTCATCAAACGTGCATCAATCTAACAGCCAACACAGTGCTGGGGCTACTGTACGTTGTACACTGCTTGTCTGCCCCTCTACATCTCCTGCCAGCACCGCCTGGCCTCAAAAATGACAAAAATAACAAACATTCCCTAAATATTCCAGTCCTCTCCACATTAGACAGTTAAACATTTTGTACTCGCTGTGTGGCCAAAGAGAACAGACCAACAATTAGGACCGCGCCATAAAACCCAAGCACGCATGTGCAAAGCTCAGTGTCAGCTACAGGCTTACTCAGAAGAATTAGTATATCCTGAACCCTCCAGCACCTTAGACACGTGTCAGAAGCTTGTTACCCGTCGATTCATGTGCAGTTAGGGGTAGTAAAGTGTGTGGGTGTTAGGTTCGTCCTCATGGAGAGTTGATCCTTGTCCTGTGGCTTGGGCGGCCTCCAAGTCTGGCACCGGCGCTGGATCATGCCGTTCTGCTAACAGGGATTTATTTGGCTCCAAAACACCCATGTCAGACATGTATTCTGGCCCAGCCATCTTGTGTCCTCAGATGCTATTCTACAGTGCAAAGGGGCATTACATGACATGGAAACATCAGTTGAACACACATATGAGTGAGTAGGCACATCCAAGCAGTGATGTGGCTGCAGATTTAGAGGAGATGCATTTATTGTAAAGTGGAACATTACTCCAGTCCAGTGAGGGACTAATAAGGATGATTATTATTATTATTATTATTATTATGACATTGTCACCACAATAAAAATAATTTGCTGAAGTGGTGTGCAGAGTGAAATTGTGTATTGAGCGAAATACTGTTTATGTATTGCAAAACGAAACAGTAAGGTACAGGTTAACAGGCGATGAACAAAACTATCACTTTAAACAAAAGCAATGCTGCACAAATTATAATTAGCTATGGTTTCTTTTAGGTCAGTCAGAGAAAGCTGAGACACACACACACACACACAGCTTCATCAGGTATCCTACAGGCACATAAGATAAGAGGAGAACAGTAAACTATTTCATCTCCAGCCAATACATGAAAACATGATCAAACAACACATGTCTAGAATCTGCCTTCACTTTGTCCGTCCTCCATTCCTCAGGGCCAGCTCTCTGGGTCTGAGGACAACTACAGAGCCGTAAGGGGAAGCCGAGCTGTGTGTCACATGTATCTGCCTCCCTCAAGCTGCTCACGTCCTACACATGTTTTGAGAATTACAGTAAGAACGATCCAGTATGTCTGAGAGCACTCACTGCGGCCCTCTCATTTAAAGCACCTGAGAGCATCTCTGGCCAGATTTGGAAAGCATGTTCTGATCTTTGCCTGCTCCAGGTTTCAATGTTTAAGTGCATTCATGTTGTGCCTATGAAACCCAGGATATCCTGCCCGAGGGACTACCACTCTGCCCAACTTACATCTGTCATCATGGGATGCCACGGGCTGCTGGTCAAAACCCTCAGACTTACCTCCCCGGTGGCAATCTAGACAGTCTGCAGTTAACAGAGAAAATAGATCAACTGAGGATGCCATCACCGTAATCCCATGCTGTCTTGTCGCATTTGGACACGAGGAGCATACATGTGAGAAGACCACTGATTACAGCACAGCGTTCAATATAATTCTCTTCATCCTCAGGGACCACTTCTGAGGAGCACCGTGTGGCATGAGCAATATGGTGCCTAGTCAACTAGGTGAAGGAGATAATTGTGGACGAGGAAGAATTATGCCTTAAGTGGGGAGAGTCAGCAGTTTCAAGTTCCTTGGGATTGGCAATACTGAGCAATGTTGACACGTAAATGCAGCATGGCGCCCGGGATCCTCACAGCCCCTCTACATGTGAGTGTATCTGTAGCAGCTGCATCACCATGTGGTGTCCAAGCTGCACCACCCTGGCCTGTAAAAGCTGTACAGCAGGTGATGTAATAAGCATAGTTTCTCACATGACCAAACCTCCCAGGACATTTACCGCAGGAGACACTTGAAGGAGGCCCAGAGATTCATCCAAGACCACACTCATCCCTGACCACTAACTACGCAGTCTTTTACCTTCTGGAAAACATTACCCGAGTTTAATTTCCAGAGCCAACAAGTTCAGGACAGTGTCGTCCTCAATGGCATCAGACTGTTAACCAAATAACAACCAAATATCCCTCGCTCACATCCTGCCTTTGCTGCCTCCAGAATATGGTCTTGTACAATTTGTGTATCTTTTTTTGTCTTTTAATAGTTTAAATTTTGTTTTGTACAGTCTTCCTCTGTCCTGTTCTATAGTACAGGACATAACATTTTATGGCCAATAACTATTTTATTTGATCTATGTTTATTCTATTTTACTTTATTTTAATGCTGTACCCGATCCAGGTATGTAATATGCAATTGGATTAATTATAAAACTATTAAGCTTCACAGAATTGAAGTATTCAAATACTAATACAAATCTTAAATTACTTACTTAACTAAGTACTCGAGTAAATTTACTTGATTTAAGGCTGAATAATATACAACTAATCAGTGAAGTAATGAAGTGTATCATACATGCTTTTCTTATCAAAGCATTAATAAAAACTGAGTAGAAATCGTTGTTGTTTTTTTAAATAAAAGCAAGTTATAAAAGTAAATGATACACAGACAGAAGTTGTTTTAATGTGGTATTAGTACTGTGTGAGCTCATGAGTTTTTACTCAAACAAACAGATATCTTTTAAGTTTGGTATTGCAGAAAATCCTGAGCATTGTTGGAATTCCTTTGTCTTCAAACATTTACTTAAGAGACCAAAGGTTATTTTTCTTTTTAAAATTCCCCAGAAGACAGCCAAGAAGGGGTGGAAGCTGTTCCTGGACTCCTACAGTTCTAAGATATCATGAAGCACAAAACTAACAGGACTTATTGAAAACAGGTATTACAGTTGCTGCATGATCCAGTTCTCAAATGTAGCGGTGCGGTGAGACTGACTGTGATCTTTCATTCGCGGACAGAAGAAGAATTTGAAACCTCATGTTCCTCCAGAGGCTCGCCAGGAGCTGCAATATGGAGGTCAGAGTACTCAAGAGGCCTACCATGGTCTGTTAAAGTCCCTCTAGTTCCCTCTTCTGGGAGGACGAGGAACAGAGTTGCCACTGGTCACCCATTACTGTACTATACAGTAACTGATTTAATGAGCCATTCGCAGTTTCACTGTACCGGCCGTGTGTACTTAGACTTGCATGGCTTAATCTTTGAACACATGGTTCCCCGGGCTATAAAAACTCTACAGTGTTTAAAACGGCGCAGAGGAAGACAGGCATGAATCCCTGGGTACCTGCCCATGAGATGTGCTTCTATGCAAACAGTTGAGGAAAAAAAATATAAGCATGGAGATCTTATGGTATATTAAATAAGTGACTCAACCCAGTCCACTGAATGTAGTGTTGAGAACAGAGTTGGATTCAGAACCTGCAAAACAGCTGGGCTCAAAAAAACACATTGGAACACCTAATTATAGTCTCTGTTTTCCACAATTTATACTTCAAATATTGTGCTATCTTCAACAATGAATTACAGTTTAGCTTTCAACTTTTCTGTGTTTCAGCTCTTAGCTTGCTTAGGTGACACGATTCAGCTTCCAATTCTGGCAATTCGTTTCCCATTTCTGCCATTCAAATTTGTGCATTTTCTGCAGTCTTCTTTTTATTTCAACACTGCACTTGAGTCATACATTTTCAGCATTATTATCAGCCTTTCAGCAATCTTTTTCTACAAATACTTGCAGTTATCTCATCTAAACGTTTATTTTGAAAACTATGCTTTTATTTTGTGAAGCCGACATCGGATAGCGAGCAGCTTTAGTAGCTAGCGCACCACCTTATACCGCTGACGTGACTGTTACACCTTCAGTGATGTGTTTGGTAGCACACGCACATCGCAGCAGGCTCGGTTGGACAAACGTGGCAGACTCTCTGTACCTGCAGATGGATGTTTATGTTGCTAACACCTCGACGCTGCCGTCTCTCAAAACGCACAGCGAGTTGCCGTTAGCTTGTCGTAGCTAACTCAGCTTCAGTTAGCTCTCTGGCAATGCCCGACATAAGCTCGCTAATAACGTGCCGTTTTGTAAGACATATAGGCGGAGAAGTAATGTTCCGACTCACAAACAACATATACATATATATATATGCAGTATACTTCCATAGGTTCAAACGGTCACGTAGTTTAGCAAGAAATACCGTGTCCGTGGCCCAGCCTAGCGGAGTTGGTCCCATGGTGTAATGGTTAGCACTCTGGACTTTGAATCCAGCGATCCGAGTTCAAATCTCGGTGGGACCTCATCCTTTTCACTTTTGTTTTGAGTAATGAAATTGTAGTAGGAAGGAAGGAAAAGGCTGCAGAGTTAATGCTAAATACTATCGTTGGAGTACACAGTTCCAATCATTTTGTCTGAGGAGGAACAGAACGTCCCGTGTTGCAGAGTTAAAGGCCGCTGGCTAAAACTGAGAAGACTGCACGAGGTTGCTTAATGTTGAAACATCTCATTTTGGGGGAGTGAAGACCTTGGTTTAGGGTTAAGACTATCCAGAATTAGGTGCTGATTCAAAGTTATAGCCAGGTGCCAGTGCAAAAGCTTAGAATATGTGGAAAATGAAAAATACAAGAAGCCAATGTTGCTCTCAATTTGATTCACAGTAACAAACAAATTTACGATTCATCCGCAAATAAGTAACAAAATGTCTCAAATATATTTTAAATGATGAAGCATACACTTGCATTAGATATGATTTTATTACTTAAATTCCCTGTCAAATATACCATTCTTCCCACCACTTCAGAGGAATAAAATATATTAATTTTACGTAAAAATGCATCTTTAAAAATAATGATTGTGCTGAAGTCATCTAAATACTGTATCCGGTTACAGAAAACACACAAATACCAAACAACAAAAATGTATTGATAAAAAACAAAAAGCAAATATCTTTACACAACAATGGAGTCTTTGGCTTAAAGTAAAACTCCCCTCTAAAACATAACTCAATTATTATTTGCAGCCATGGATATTGGTTACTTGGATAGGGACATAAGTAGGGCCAAGACTAATCTGTGATATGGAGAGTCTTTTTATAATGACATTACCAACGTTTTTATCGCGCGAGAACGTCCTTTGATTCCATGATATTTTTAACTTCACAATGTAAGGCTTTTTATTACGTAGCTGCAAAAGCATTGTAAATATTCATGTTCTCTCCAGGAACATTTGAATTACATTGGTTCATTCTGTTTTAAGGCTGACCTTCCTATTACTTCCTCACGTAGTTAGCAGCTACATAACATTTTCTTAAATTAACTACCTGTCTGTGTTTTTTTAATTGTAGCATAATACGCTACTGTTCTACCTGTGTCTACTGTTCACCTCAACAAAAATACACCTGTAAGAGTATAGTTCTGACAATAACAAAATGCTACAAATTGTTACAAATATATATAAAATAATGTAGCCAAACACTTTCTCCTTGGATAATCAAACTACATAACCATTTTTATGTAATCGCTGCCTCACATCATTGCAAAAGGAGCAAATCTGCAACTATGCCACTTTGCACCTTAAAACATGACTCTTACATTCTACTACATTGCTGAAGACCTGCTTAACCATTTTCCCCCTTCAGCTTTAAATGTTGATGTAGAGAAACCTTAATACAAATAACAGTTTGGCAAATGGATTGTCACTCACGCAGCATGTGAAATTTGTTCTACATTATGTGAACTGCTTGAAACAGGACAACAAATAAAATAACTACCAACAGCAAAAAAAAAAAGCAAACAAAACAAAACCCTTATTTCAATCTCATTTGGCAAAGGTCACCAAAGTTAACAAACTTTGGCTTATCGAACTATTCCTCTCTATCTGTTTGCTCTGTAGACTGACTTATAAACAATACTTTGCCCTACAGAGCAGTGATCTGTTATAAAAACAGTCATACAGCCAAGCAGTGGTACCACCTGTACAAATGCAAGCAGAAATGGCAGTGACACACACACACACACACACACACACACACACACACACTTCATTTAAAAAAAAGTAAATCAAAATAATATCTCCCCCAGATCTCCAATAGTCCAAAGTGTTCAAATTCTCCTGCTCTCTCATCGGTGTAGCTGTGGCCCCAGCATGATTTTGTTGATAAAGTTGACAATGGCCACAGCTGGCTGCTCGGGGTCCATCTCTGCAAACAGGTGACACACATTCTCTGTAGCACTGCCTGTCCGCCTCGCCACGAAGCCAAACATCCTGCAGCGAAAAGGAGACATGAGTGGTCAAAAGTCGGGGGAGCAAACAATATCGGACACTGAAAGAAAACCCAATGTTGCCTCAGGAAGTCAGGGTAGCAAATCTGAGTGCGATAAACTGCCACGCAAAATAGCACATTTCAACAGTTGGTCAATTTCACTCGTAAAGAAAAACACACAGTGATGCAAGCACTTACTTGCTTGACGTGCTATCAGAATTAGTCCACCTGAAGCACGAGTACACAGATAGAGACACAGAGACAAAACGTAGGAAACATGAACAACAAAGACATGGAGACTGTTTAACAAAGACCAGGCACTGACTAGCAATCTACATTCACCTCTCAGAGTGAAAAAAGCAGACACGCAAATCACAAGGAACTTATATTTATAAAATATAAGCCTGTACAGAAAGTATTTGTGAAGCAAAAGCAGCAGCAAGCACACATATATTACTGCCTTTACAAAAGATAATGAGCAGAAACACATATACTTTTTATTAAATTCATACGGTCAATGTTTCTGTGTGTCTGAGTGACCCACCTCTGGTCTTGGGGGTTGAGACTGCTGAAAGTCACACTGCTGATTGGGTAGTGTCGCCTGAAAAAAAGCCTGTGGAACCACAAACAGGTGTCTTTGCTGTTAGCTTTAAGAATACTACCTGGGAAGTTTTCTATCAAACTGGTGTACATACTGTGTCACGCATAGGAAATTTATCCCACTTACAAATACAACTTTTTTTTTTTTTTTTTTAGAAAATGACCAAGTTGTATCCACTGAATTGAAAATGTTGCTAAGAAGAAAGATTGTTGTGGCTAGGATGTACCTTCTTTTGCTGTCTGTTAGAGTGATGCCCTGAGCAGACACTTTGAAATGGACCACTGTCGCCACGGGACGTGGACTCAGAGCCAAAGTACACTTAGTTGCCTTGGAAACAGCCTCGGGCCCCGTCAATGACTCGGTTTCCACAGAGTTCAGGTAGAGCACGTTGCAAGCTTGTTCATGAGAGATATGAGAAAATATGGAGTAACATAAGTGTGTTGTCTCAGTGCGATGAAAACATGATGCTTGAGCAGTCTCTGCTGGTCAAAGGTAAGAACTGCAAAAACAGAACACGCTCACCTGCTCCTTGTTTGAGGAGGTCAGCCGCTGTGCTGGTGTTTGTTGCACTCTCCACCTCCTGAAGCTCGCCAACCAGATCTAAACAACATAGTCTTCAGTTACATAACAATACTGTCTAAAGGATTGAGGATCTATTCTTTGAAGCGTTTAACAGTTCTCTCTTGATAAATATATCTTACTGAAAAGGTTGATATAAAGATACTGATTTTACCCTTTTCTGGGATGCGAAGGGCACATGGCAGAGAGATGGGAGTAATTGAGTGCTGGTACACCAAGGCAGATAAACTTCCTGTGGCATGGACAGAAAGAGAAAATATGTAAAACAGAATATAATTATGACAGACTAGAAGGCATTAAGAGAAAGACAAAAGGGTACTGGGAAAGAAGTGAATAAAAACACACTTTCTCTAGGTTTACAGGTGAAAACGATCAGCTTCAATATCTCATACGTAACTAAATATGAGAAACATAGTGTGGCAGTTGTGTCTCCCACATAACTGACCGAAGTAGGATTCGTTCTGACAGCCCTTGATCTTCACTCCCCGTGGCCCCGTCTCGATGAGGAAGTGTCTCACCAGCTGTTCCAGAGGATCCCCTGGGAGGGAGGAGAGGAGGGTGATAAGAGAGGGAGTGAGGATGAAAAATAAGGCAGACTGTCTTGCTACAGCGCATATTCTATAAGGATGAATGAACGGAAATACAAGAAAATAATAAACTATAGACTCATCTAAACCATAATGTCACTGCCTTTTTTTTATCACGACCGTGCTTCATTTGTGTTTGTCATTTCATGCATGGACAGAATGGATCAGACATACATCAAAACATATGGTCTGTCATCAGCATGTGTGTAAGCAAAAAGATACACACACAGGAATGAATAAGAATGATATTTAGGGCTGGTTGATAAACAGCCATTCATTTTGGTACCTGTGCCTTATACTAAAACAGCGCCTGATTCATCATCAACACTTAAGTAAATAATTACTGATGCAATTAACATTAACTAAAACATATACATCATTTGAACTAAAGTATGAAATGTTTATGGACTTATTGTTCTCCTTCATAATAACAGCATAAGTGCAAATTAACAAAGCAAAGGAAATCACACACTGGTTGGATCAGAAGCTACTTAAGTACATAAACTACTTAAAACCTGGATTGGTTGTTTTCTGTGATTTTGTACACTTATTTGCTGGCAAGTACTCTCAAACCAACCAGCCTTCATTTCAGATGTTTAAACAGGCTTAATCAATTAAAGTACACAATACTGGCATAAAGTTTCTATAGACAGTTAGTTCACTTGTCATAGGTGGAAAAGCACAGGTGTTACCAATAACATTAGCCATGGCTGTGTTGTGTTCAAGTGTCCCAGTAAGTCACGACTGTGTGACAGCGAGCCAGCGTGCACACTATCAGTTCCCTGAACCTGAACTGAAGCAGCAAAATGGAATTCAGCCATCATTCATTTTATTTTTTACACCTGTGCTTTTCCTACTGTGACCTGACAGAAAAGTCCCATTGGAAGCCGGCTCACCGATTTTAACAACACATTCATAACGGCTACCTTTGCTGCCAATGATGTTGGCATTAGGAGGTGGGGTGGCCACCTTGAGGGCCAGGCCATAGGCCCCCTGGAAGGAGTTACTGTCTCTGATGAGGAAGGTTCCTGGCTCCTTGTCCTTCAAAACAGCTATGGCTATGGTAGAGAAGACACATTAGTGTAGGGATGTTGTAATGCTACAGTGACCATACGTGGGTTACATGTCTAAAGTCACACTGCTGTTTTTGGTATGAAGTTTCACTCTGCTGTATATTAATATTAATTATAGGAATATTGGATTGTTATTGGTAATGATAAATACAAAGATCCTACATTATAACCCTCACCTTGGTCTCTGGAGATGCCGGGTTTGTACCAGTGTTTGGAGCTGTCCTGGGCAAACTTAGCATTGACCCTGATGTCTGTCTCCTCCCTACAGCTGTGCTGTGCAGACCCCCTTCTTTGCTCTCCCACAGAGGGGGAGAAAGTAACGTGGTGCGTGGGGGAAGAAGCTGAGGAGGCCCGGAGTAGAGAGTTGTGTCCGTTCAGGGATCCTGGTGTGGATGAAAGCCGTTTCTTTTCGGGGAGCGGTGGCTGGATGGCGGGGATGGTGACAGCGGTGTACCCAGTGTATGGTACATGAGGGACATTTAGTAATGGATAGTAATAGGATGCTAAGGGGAAGGTTGGTGTATGATATCCGTCGGGCACAGGTGATGGTGGTTTGGGGTCGGCTGAGCAGTCTCTGTCTGGAGTCAGTCTTTGCCCTGCTGCCTCTGTAGCTGATGTGGAATGCTGGGGAGAGGACTGGAGGCCTGGGGAGCCAATAGGAGATTTTGGGGAAGTGGTGGAAGGGCTCGAGCTGAGACTGGCTGAAGGGTTCATGGATACACCTCTGCTGCTGTCAGATGGGGCATCGCTGGGAAGGGCAGAGCCATTCAGTTGCACTTGGACTGGGGTGATGATGACAGTGGCATAGCTTGAGGTCTGTAATTGGTTGGATGCCTCTGCACTCCCTGCTCCGAGCTTACTGTCAGAGCTCAAACTCCGCTCACTTGATGTTTGCGTGGAGTTTACGGATATGCTGGAACTTTGGGGTCGAGTTTCTCTTGCTACTGGTGTGATAGTTTTGCTGCTATTTGTGTTGGACTCCAGGTACGTAGAGGTTTCTTGGCTTTTAGGATGGCTATCCGCAGTTACACTAAGGAAAAGGCAAAGTGTGGAAAAAAATAAGATGATTATCTACAAATCTGGATAAATGTCATTTTATTTTCAGCATTTGTACATGTCAAGGAGGAAAGTTTCACCCACATGTCTTCTGTGTGCGTGGGGCTGCCACTACCAATGATTGTGTAGTCATTATCAGAGTCCAGTCCAGGGGTGCCCGACTGGCCATTAGAGTCCGATTTTCCCTCTGAACCCTGGGATACGCCATCCTCCATATCGGCCTTGGTCTTTTCCACTTTGTGAAGAGAAATAAAACAAGATGAGAGGACGGTATAGCTCAGAAATGAGAAAAATAAGTGATATAAGTAGTATCAAACATGTTATTTCATTGTAAAAAAAAAACAAACAATCCCCACTGTATCCATCATTCACCTTTGTGATGCTCAGCGTGCTGCTGATCTCCAGATCCAGAGGGGGTCTCGGGCAGCCTGCCTCTCCCGGGAGAGGGGCTATTAGCGGGCAGAGGCGAGGCTGATCCAGAGTGGTACCCTGAGGCGTAACCCCGGCTATCATGGCTCTCGGCTGGGGATGACTGATAAGGAGAGCAGGGACAGGAGTGGCGGGGCTGTGGAGGGGTGTGATACCCACTGCTGGCTCCATCCCGCACATCCATCAGGGACTGGGGGCTGGGGTAGGCCTGGTGAGGTCCAATGGCATATCTAGGCTGCTCCGGGTTTGCAGCCTGATCCAAAGTGGAGTGGCAGATGCGAAACGCTGGCATGGCTGATTTGCTCTGCCAGAACTCCGCCTCTCTCGCCACCTCCCATGGATTTTCACTTTCCCATAGTGGAGGCACCTGTCTTGCTCGTGGTACCCCTGCTCCTTGGGACCAGTGTGGGTTTTCTGGTTGGTCGGGGTGCAGTGAGTGGAATGTTCTGACTGAGGCTGACTGGTGCTCTCGTCTGCTGGAGCAGTCGCGACAGGGGCAAACGGAGGATGGTGTAGTAGAGCTGAAGAAGATTTCCCTGTAAGGGCTCGAGGGCAGGGATTGATGGGAGAGATGAGAGGCTGGATTGTGGCTGGAATAATGGAAGAGGTGGCACTCATCCCCAGTGCAGAGTCTGTTTGAGGCTGGGAGGGTGTGGCTGTGTGGGTGGGTGTGTTCAGGGGTGGAATAAGGGTAGCAAGGCCTGTGGAGACAGGGGAGGGGTGGGGGTGGGGGTGGGGGTGGACGTTCCCATGGTAACTCTGGTAAAGGATGGGCACTATGTCGATGGCAGAGTTCCACATGAGTCGAATGAGGAGGTGGGGACACAGATTTGGATGGTAAGGTCGGCAGAGTTTGGCTTTTTGGATGGTTTTTAATGCTGTTGGAATGGCCGACACAGTGACCGTTAGAAAGGCAGGGCCCTCGTTCCCTCTCCCACACGACATCACCACACTTTACACCTGCTCGGCCACAACATGAGTGCTCTGGCCTCAATCCCCGAGGACTTGACGGGTCTCCGTCATCTAAAATCGCCGTCTCTCTATCCCTTTCTTTCCCTCTTGGTTTGTCCTTTCCTGCATCTTCCCCATCTCCTCGTCTCAATGGACAGTCAGTGTTTTCTCTTTCTGGGCGGTGTATGGACGGAGAGGCATTGTCCAGGTGATCAGAGGGGACTGAGGAGCAGCTAGAGCCAGAGGTGTAGGGGAGAGGCTGGGGCTGGCTGGGAGTTTGAGGCTTGACTGTGGGGCTGCTACTGAGGCATCCGTTTGGTGACGCTGCTGAGGCTGTCGAGCCCGGCCCACGGCGCTTCTTCACCTGGGCGTACAAGCTGCCGTCCAGCGGACCCCTCGTATGACAGATATCTGATAGAAACAAGAAGTGTTTGACCCTCTTAATGTAAAGTTTACTTTTTACACCTGTGTGTGTGTGTGTCTGTACATTTCTTACTTTCCATGCTGTCTTGGTGGTGCAGGTTGAAGTTCTCATAAGAATCCCATCTGACCACAGGGTCTGAGGTGTTGTAATCCACTTTGATGGAGGTGTCATTCTTGCGGTATTCTCTCCCTGGGAAAGCAGACATTTTTATATAAAGTATGTGAAAATGTAAAAAGATAGAGGTTGGGTGCACGAAATGCACCAAAGGATGCGTTGACGGACAGTTGATAATATTCACCATTCATTTTTTCTGGCCCATTGGAGAAGATAAACTCGACTGTTGCGTCTGGAGGGAACCTGTCATCTACAGAAAGACCAGCACAAAGGCAGTGACTAAAGGATCCAGACTGTAACTACAGAGACTGTTAAAAACATGTGATCTGTGAAGTGGAAATACCAAAGGTAATAAATAAAGCTACTCGTTTTCACTCTTACAAAGAAACAGAGCAGAGCACTCGCAGGAATGTATCTGAAATGTGTTGTCTTTTCACCTTCATGCCTGTGTGTGTGTAATATTATTTATACACTGTATGCGTGCGTCAGCATGTAGCACATAGAGCGACTGTCATGAGACTGCTGCTTACTGAGCCATGTACAAGCATTTCTGTTTCATCTAAACTGACACTGTGATTTGATATTTGTCTCAAAATACACACCAACACCGCAATGGCCTGAAAAACAGGTGGGTCTTGAATTTTACCATTTAAAGGAAGCAATAAAAATATACAGCAGGAGGTTTCCATTTGTTCATTCATGTTTACATTTTTTAAAATGTATTTAATCTTTTTTTAACCAGGAAAAAGACTCATTGAGATTAAAAATCTCTTTTTCAAGAGTGTCCTGGCTAAGACAGGCAGCAGCATAGACAACACATTTTCAAACATAAAACCCACATAAAACAAAACGTGTTGGTGTAGTAAAACACTAGTATAGCCTTAACAGCCTCCCAACATTGATTTAGTACTATGGGTTTCCTTATGCACATGGAGCATGAATACCCTTCTCTCTACTCTCTTCTGTGACGCCATCATGTCCAAACATTTTGGAATGCTCCTCCTTTTTATTACATGCATTTCCTAAGAAACTGTAAAGCCTGTTTTCCATACCTGTGCAGGCGAGGTCCAGCTCAGTCTTACCAAACCACAGCTGGGCTCCGTGAACAGTGCAGGTGTGGAATTGGACTCTGAACACCACCTCCCTCTCTGCTGCTCGACTCCGCCGGTGGAAGCCCTTCACCTGCAGAGAAGGAGGCAGGTAAGAGAGCAATCGACAAGCTAATTTCAGTAGTATCTATCTATTAGTAGACAAGTGTGACAAAATAGTTACATGATATTTGTGTTGGATCATATGTCCTCAGTGCATGTTGCTGCTGTGGCAACCGATTACCATCTGAGATAAATAAAGTACCTACATGTGTCTTTCTAGGTTGCTACAGGCTTTGAATGTTTTTACATTCAGCATACAAAAACAATTAAGAATGCATGTTCACAGTCTACAGAGTAGCTTAAGTGGTTTAAAATTAATCAAGCACTATTAAAAGGCAAAGTTTCAAAAGTGCATGAAAGTCAGAAGAGAAAAAGGTATTATTGTGCAGCAGTTTCATAAGTAGGAATGGAAGCTTTCAAATATATATTGCAGTTTTTGTAGTGATGCACTGGACGTGTGGATATGGATAGGATTTAAATGAAAGTAAAGTTTCCACGTAATGACATACAGTTCAGGACAAGCTATTTCTCACCATAATGTCCCCCTTTAATAATAGCGCTGGCTCCATAGTCACACACAGCTTCCTTGCCCTGGAGCTCTGGGGATCACTGGACACACACACACAGGGAGACAGAGACAGAGACAGAGAGAGAGAAAGAGAGAGAGAAAGAGAGAGTCAAAACATGTCTCAGTTGGGTAAAATAGTGGTACACAACACCAACTTTAATATAACCACAGACCAGCCTACACCTAAACACAGACAGTGGTCTGTATAGACAACATCTGTCAGTTGGACAGGGGAAGGAAAGGCTTCTACCCCCACCCCCCACGCACCCACACACACGCTGGGCAACTGGCCATGTTACTTACTAGACACCTGAGGTGTAGACCAGCTGCAGAGACTGGTATATTTTCAGGAAAGGGTAGAAACCTGTAGATACAGAAAGACATACAGGAGAAAAACAAATACATATATATATAGATAGACAAAGACATCACAGTTTACTTTATACTTTCGGTTCAACATTCAAAGCTGAGAATGACCATAACAACGTTGTGAGCTATTATACAAGCTTCGTTCTTTGTGCGAGACTGACCTCCTCCCGCCTGGAAGTTTGGTAGTGATGGAATGAGGATCTGGTGCAGGAAGAGAGGACTGCTGTTCATTTTGATGGTACCTGACAGCAAACCACCAAAGTAGTAGATGTACCTGAAGAAGAGCGGTGAGGCAATGATCTGATGTGAGCAGGGAGTGACTGAGGTGATGACAGTAGCAGCACAAGGATATAATATGGCATGGGAGCGCATGCAAAGACATAATGAGTGTGTCACACCTGTTCTGAGAGGGCTGCAGGGATGAGGAGACTTTGTCTTCACAGAACTTTCTCATTGCTAAGGTGGTGAGAGCCTGGTCTGCTCTGTGGACGCAATAAGTGTTTTATTAATAAATGCTTTGGTTCAGATCTGAGCAAGCAGACATTATAGTGTGTCTTTTGGAGGTAGTGAGGTGGATGCCTATAGTAAATCGTGGCTGCTGTTGGTGAATTTGCATAGCAATTTAATCAATTCTGCAGATACAGCTTTATTGGCATTTTGGACATTTCCATTTTGTCTGGTTAGAGCTAAACAATCAATATGTGAATGCACTAAGGACAGTGATCTCGAGCTGGTCAGTTATTATTGGATTATTAGAAAATGAATCATCAACAAATGTGATAGTTAAATGTTTACGTTATGTTTTAAGGTCTCAGCTCCTCAAATTGAATAATAAAATAATAAAAGGTTTTCCTAGTCTTTGTGAAACTGAAACAGAAAGTAAATTTGACTAAATTCTTTGGGTTTTTGACCGTCAAAACAGGCAATTTAAATATGTCGACCTGGGAAATTGTTTACTATTTTTCTGACATTATAGACCAAATGATTAATCGAAAAATTAATCGGCTGCTTATTCAATAATAAATATAATCAACAGTTACACACAAATACACCAATGACCAAACTACCACTGAAGGTGACCAGTGATGGTTTTGGCCTTGATGACAACAATATACAAAAACTCAAACGTAGCTTTGATGGCAGGTGTAAATTCAGCACCGTAAATTGATCTTTAAACATGTTGATATATATATCGAGTGCTTTGTTATTATTAATGATGCGGATTACCCAGCTGATATCTTGCTGTAGTGCATGTAGGCTGCCACGATGACCCCCGTCTTGCCTTTGTTTCCCTGTCAGAACACAGGTCAAAGGGACTGTGAAATGGCTTTTTCCCCTACTGTTTTAAATGTTTCACAGCAAAGCGAGCAGATGTGGCGTTGAGGCTGCACCGACCTTGCAGTGCAGAACCACTACATTGTGGGGGTCAGAGATCAGCCAGGTCTCCATGGCTTTACAAACAGCACAAATCCTGTCCAGGGGTGGGGCGTGAAGATCAGGCCAGCCGTAGTCCTGCACCTGAACCGCAGAGGAGGAAAGATGTTTCTAATTTGTCCATTAATCTTGAAAATCCAAAGTGATCACATTCGTAGTTTATGTATCTCAGTTGTGTCTCGGCAACCTAAGCAGTGTCATCTTTTAACATGTAAATACTAGTACCTTTGGGTTAAGTCTGGTGATGTCATGTCTCTTCTCTGATAAATTCAGTAGCTGGAAAAGGCAGAGGCACATGTGAAGATGTCCTTCATCTATTTTTACATGTTTACATTTCACAAATATTTAGTCCTTTTAGGAGACAAATTACAACATTAAGATTATATTCCTTATTTTTTCAGTTATATGACCAACCAAGAACTTGTCTTGGTGCTTGGATTTAAGCATGGATGCCACTTCCTGCATGTTTCTGCGGTACCACTGCTCCTCCAGGTCTGGCAGGAAGAAGACAGAGATGATCCTCTCTGTGATGTAGGTGAGGTCAAAGTCATAGTGGCGCTCCATCACATGCTCCATCACTTGTTCCACACTCTTACTCCTGGACATTGTGAGAAATCCTTGTTTTAGTGCAGCCAAAACAGTCTGAGTTTTATTTCTGTGTATCTATTTTACATGTCAAATATTATTTTCTGTTGCCTGATGTGTGATTCAGGCTTCTTGATACCTTGGTATGGAACCTCTCTTCTTCTGTGGTGTAGATTTAGTGGAGCCGTGCTGAGAAACAATCAGAACAGAGTAACTCTACTGCAGCGACTGCCTGCATTACATAATATAAAGCACCTTTCTTACAAGTACATGTAAACGCACTTACCGGGTCTGGTGTTGAAGTGCAGGTGGGAATCGCCTAAAAGGAAATGAGCACACGGTTGGTTCTTGCAGCAGTCACAGAACCATATGCAACACACATACACGCACACACTGGGAGTTAACCAGCACGTGCCACGTCATGTGTTTGGTTTGGTGCTCTTGGTGCTGCTCCAGCAGCGCAGATAACGGGATGGAAGGATGAAGAGCTGATAAGAGAAGATAGTAAGATTCATTCTCACTTTCCTTCTGTCATCTGCAGCAGCTGGTTTGAAGAAGAGGCTGTCAGCAAGGATTTGGCTGTTCCACATGATGGGTTAGTGACGCACGCGCACACAAACACACAGTCTGGTACACACTAACAGACGCTTATACATAAAGACAAACTTTGACAAGCACCTGCACACATGTCTATAAAAGTGTTAAGAACTTGAGGACATTGTATAGACATCTTTGAATTAATTTTTTGCACGCTGTATAACTGACTGGTGTTTATTGTGCTGGCCAGGCAGTCGAATAAACAGAAATGCTCAGTATAATAAGAGGTACTCAATAAAATTGATTGATTGCATTTTTTCTTTGCCTCGTAAAGAAGGAGGAGAGGAGCGAGATAGATAAAGTTTACTGGAGGAAGACTCTACATGTGGCGTGCAGACCTTTTACCCTGCTGGTGAGCCAACAGAAACTTGCCAAACCCACAAACACACGTAGACACAGAGAAAGAGAGAGAGAGGGAAGCTGAGGTCATTCAAACAGGCTACAGCCACTACTGTACAAATAGACCGGATTGTTTATTATGAGGATAACAGTTGCCCTGAGGTGACAAGCTAGCAGAAGCTGGCATGTCAGGGCGTGTGTTCCTTTCCCGACTCAGTCGATGGTCTCATTATAATGAAAATCAAGTCAAATGATTAAAAATCAACAAGGTGACAAATAAAGAGGAAATGCATGATATAATAACACGACCTAACAAATAGAAAATGAAGGAAATGAGCTGAGAATTGTAAACAGACATTCAATATTACAGCACACCTATGGGCTCCGACTGTAAGCCTTGACAGGTGACATCCTGTTATCTTTTGACCTGTGGGCCATCCCATGAGACTGACTGACAGCAGAGCTGCTCTCTGTGACCGAGGGCTGGCCAGTGCTAGCTGGTGTCAGGAAACAGGTTAACGAGTCAAATGCCTGACAATCATAATGATCAACAACTCAGAAAAAACAACGGCGACGGTGCAGAAACATACAAATCACTATGTTTTATGTTGACAACAAAACATACGATCAGTGCTGTAGGTCTTTTTCATCACTATATTTTCATTTTTTAGAGTCATGTCATAACGTCATGGTAGATATTGGTTTTAAGGACTGATTTGTAAACCATCCCTGCTCTTACTTTGACAAAAATTGCGACACCTAATGCTCACTACAATTGACTATCATGCAAGTTTTGGTCACAGCTCCAGAGAAATTTCACGTGAGGGTATTTGACTTGATCAGCAGCCCCTGACAGTCGAGGTTGATTTGTTTTCGTCTTTGTTCAGTAGATGCAGAACAGCTGTATGTCTCGTGGGCATATTTTGTCGAAATTACATCAAAACGGAAGCAACCATTGATGAATTAATATTACCGTTGTGATGGTCTGCTACAGCTACTACATCATGATCCTCTGCTGAATTTTTATTAACTGAGACCAGTGTCTGCCTGAAAGGTTCAAAATGAGCCCCAATATCCTATTTAATTTGGTGCTAACTGGCTAAATTGTGATCATTTACATGCTGTAACTGCGATTCATGTCATTAAGTTTCTGAAACAGAACACAATTCACATGCATCTTTAGTTCATTTCACTTATTTTAGTGTTGTGCATTTCCAATGGCACTTGGAGCATTACATTTGATATGTTCTTTTAAAGAAAATAGCCCCAAAAAGATTTGTCATGAGTGCAGAAGATGGGTTTTCTACTACATGGCATAATCCCAAATTAGAGTTTCTTATTTCATGGCACACACAGACTCTGTGATACACAAACTGGAGATTGCAAACGACATCACAGAGGGGGCTACAGAGAACAACTGACAGGGAGTTTAGGAGACTGTGACGGGGGAAACATAAAACAGACATGTGATTCAGGGAGGAATGAGTAAAAGGAGGAGTGATTGGGTCCTCCAAGGCAGAGAACATTCAGCAAAATATGCTACTGTTGAGCTGACCAGATGTTGTCACTAAGTGATTGTCTCATACAGACTAACACTCTGTATTTGTCATTTAGTTATTATTTGTTGAACTGTAATATCCACATCTTGACTTCTTTGCCTGGGTCGATCAGTTCTTTTCCCATTCCACCACGGCACAAGCATAATCTGTACTTTCCAGTGTCTAAATGTACAAAGACGGGTCACAAACATGTTATAAAACCTACAGTAGGAAATGAAAGAACATGGAGATTCAGCCATAGGGGAGAACTCCTCTCTTAATAGGTTTAATAACGGCAGATAAGTGGATAAAGTGGTCTGCGCCAGGAAGGAACAGTAGGAGACAGACACAACATACGCATGTGTACCCATGCGTAAACACAAGCACTCACACGCACAAAAGAAGATGAGCGTTGAACCTAGAGGCAGAGATCGCCGACATGCAGCACAAAGGCAGAGGAGGAAGACACCAGAGTCAACAGGAAGCAATTTGCAACAGGATGTCAGCGCTGGTCAACCTAGGTTCACATGTGCACATGCACATACAAACGCACACACATGCAGATTGCATACACGTGTCTTTGGAAGCTCTGCCAGCCACAGGGTCTTCATTAGTACATGTGGACAGTACGCTGGAGCCACTGGGAGCGGAGCCATCTGGTTCAGTTTGTCCTATTCATCAGCTAGTGTTTACTGAGGTGCCAGTGACGGCACTCGACCCCACCCTCAGGGACTGACTGACTGACTGTTATAAGACTGGATGCCTGGTCTGTTTAGAGGTTCAGTTTGCCTTGTTCATCAACTAACACTTATCATTCATTTATCAAGCAAAACTGGCAGACATTCCCCATAGCTTCAGCTTCTCAAATGTGAGAATGTGCTTCTTTGCTCTGCTTAATTTAGGTTTTCTGGGAAGATTTTGGGGAAAAACTTATTTGCTTTCTTGCCTAGAGTTGTTTGAAGATACCACTCTCGTGTCTGTAGGATAAATATGAAGCTACTGCCAGTAGTCGGCCACAGCTGGCAGCTGTTTTCAATGAAAAATCTCTATATACACACATTGTACACTACCTGCTCAAGACCAAACAGCAGAAAGACACAGTTAGCAACTACCTGGTGAACATAGTGGAGCATTTAGCAGCTCAAGAGCCAGATATTTCCATCAGGGGTTGGTGGAGACCAAAAACAGAGCTAAAAGAGAGTGAATATTGGACTTGCATTCGCCTGGTGGCCACAAACACAACTCCAGACGGATTATAATGTTGCCCTGTAACTGGATAAGCAACTGTTTGCTAACAAGTTCGCCATATCAACTTAAAAGGTGATGATGTGTCCTGCCCCTAAGTGGTCACAAACATCAATTATTGCAGGTTTAAAATGCACTTACTGACACATTATCAATTTTAAAGGTGCTGGTAGGTGGATTTTGTCACCTTAGGACAGAGGCAGACTAGCAGTTTCACCCTGTTTCCAAGTTAAATTAAGCAAACCAGCTGCTTCAAATTGAACTGAGAGACATGAGAGTGGCATTGATTTTCTCATCTAACTCTAGGCATGAAAGCATATACATATTAGCAATGCATTTTAGTATTTCCCAAAATGTCAAACTATTTTGTTAAGACATCATATCTTGCATTCTAGGAAATTGTGCATTTTTCACTACATTGTGACGTTTACATCCTGTTTTATTAATCTTTGGAGTGCTACAGTGGATCTTCCTGGCTGCTGATCCCCTCCACAACAGAGTGATGGTGGCATGTATCTTTAAAGTTATCTCTGCCACACCATGAATCGTCTCTCCTATTCCAGGGAGAGGAAATCCAAAAAAGAGATCTGCCGGAGCAGATCAGTCAGTCACTTACGGGGCAGCGGGAGATCAAATGTGAGGCACAGGCATCGGTATGCCATCCAGGAGGAGCGAGTTTCATTCTGACAGTCAACTCAGAGCTGACGTCACACTCTGGAGAGGGAGAAGTGAGTAAGCCTTCCCATTTGACACTGGAAAAGCTAAATAACCACGGCTTATTCCAAGTTCCATAGTCTCACGAAAGGTCCACTGAGAGCTAAATAAAACTCTGAGGCCTTTTATGTTTGTTAACTGTTAACATTTCACCCAGGGTACCAGAGGGCAAATTTAGGAGTGGCTGTGATTTTTTTCTCTCATTATCTCTCTGCCTTTCTTCCGTTTTCTCTCATCTTTGAGCCCTCATTTCTCCATTTCCTAACCCCCTACAGTCCGCCACTGCTCACCCTTCTCCTGCTTCCTCACACTCTGTCTCTCTCTGCTTTCATTGCCTGGGGAACAGGATCACCGCAATCATCCCCGCAGTGAGACACAAGTATGCGCTCCCCCTGAATAAACAACATCAGATGACAAAGGACACCTCGATAAACATCACGCAGAGCTGTCCAGGGAGCGGAGATATGGACAGAGCTCAGAGGGGGGAAAAGGCACCAGGAAGACGAGAAGGAGGAAAGAGGAGAGGCTAGCCGAAACGCAGACAAAAAGTGAGAGTGAGCGCTGGATGGGAGAGAGATGTCAGACAGCTGAACATGCTGACCACTGCCACAGAGCAGAGAGATTTCACAGAGCTATTTTGATAGAGCTTCTTATTTTAGACCATCCATCCCTCAGAACACTTAAAGGCTCATTTTGTCTATTTGTCCATCAGTCATCTCACAAACCCACTTGGCCTTCCTGGCAGCAGGGACGATTTCAAGAGGTCTGGCAATGGATTTCTATACTACAACAGTACTGCCACATGCGACTGCATTTGTATTTGGTCCTTTGGCGCTTTGCCTAACAACATTTAATATCCAATAATTGACAAATAACACATACATTTATCACAACTGACTGTCTATAACCATCCAACACAAAATGATAAAAGGAAATATTTTATAATTTATAAGTGATGCCAATGAAGCTCAAATTGTTATGATCCCACCAAAAAAAAAGGTAGTGCATAATTCCTGGAATATTAAATAAGGCTTGCTGTGCCCGTATTGCTTGGCTTAGGCTCACAGGAAATGAAAAGCAATGGGTAAATATAAACACTGTGCATGCATCCGTGTGTGCATGCATCCCCCCCCCGTAATACATTACTATTGTAGACAAGTAAAATTAAATTAACCCTGATAATTACTTGTACACAGTACATCATGCCAGCGGCAGTTATAAATAGCAACAACGTGACATCAATCAGCCACCACTTTAATCAAGCACGCAGATGTTCATCTGGCAGGATCTTTTTTTATCCACGATATCCACTTCAACCACCATCCTGCTGAGTTCTCTGTCTCTATCGACCTCCCTGTTTCTACCTTCTCATTGATGTCCGATGACAAGTAGAGCTACCACAGGACAGCGTGTCCACCCGGTTCCCCGTGGTGAGACATGAACAACAGGAAAGGTTGAGGAACAGGACATTTGTTGTTGCCTTAATGGGAGAGAAGTCACAGAAACTGACACCTAGACTGACACTAGACTGATATATCAGCCAATATTAGCATAGTGCAAATGTCACCCGATAAATAGCGAGAAACGCTTAAGTCTGAGGTATTTGAGAAACAGTGTCCTCTTTACATATTTGGGATTTGTATCAAGTTAACTTTGTTAATCTGTTCCACTGGCGCTAATTAGGACTAATGGACAACACTATGATGTACAACACTTGCTTTTTACGCAAGCACATAGTCCATATAGCAACATAACTGCTATATCAATTCATAAATCATCATGAGACATTAGCAGAACAGCTGGTGAGTATGAGCAGACACTGTAACCATCTGTACTTCACCACACAACATTAGGATCCATCAGATGATGTTAGGACAGCTGAGTGGGTCTGGGATACAGCCATTTGTCCCTGTCAGGTGCCCCTTGGTCATAGCTGGTTGTCTGTACACAATATACAACATACATGTACACATATACACACACACACACTGTTGAAGCAGATACACACTCTGGGAAATTGCATTGTTAGTGCATTGTACAAGTTATATAAGAAAACATGTGTATACAGATAGACACACGCTGGTGGATGCAGACACTTGCAAATGCACGCACACACACAGACAGACAGACAGACAGACAAACACATGCTCACAAACACACACACACATCTAAGCTATTCCAATAATAGTCTGGCACTGCTTGGCTGCAAGTTTCAGGCACGTATAGGAGCATGTACCTAAACCTACACATATACAGTAGTTATCTCATTAATAATTAAGTGAATTCACTCTCTAGTATTAAAAATTCAAAGTCCGTGTATTTTTTGTAGGTCACAGCAGGAGTCTCCGCTTCATTTTCTGCACTTGCCTTAATCACAGTAAATGAAATCCTCTTTCTGGGCAAAGCAAGAGCTCTCTGGCTACAGCTTTGATGGAATAATGTGCACAATCACATGCTGCATTATCAGTGCAAACACTGTGGAGAGGATTTAAGGTTGTTAGATTGCTACTCAGTAGGAAGGAAAAATACACACATGTATAAGTACAGGAAAAGTCAGAGCCGATGTGCTGAGAATATATGAGTAATCTAAACCCAAAGCTTTTTTCAGTAAATGTGGCGCAGAGCGTGTTTTTACCTCTCAACAAGCAGCTTCAGTCTTTCCCTCTGCCTCCGAGCAGTCCTGCCTGTAGAGTGGGATACACCACTCTCTGCTCACTCTCTCTCACCAACTCTCCCTTTTACCTCCCTCTCTCACCATAACACACAGACACACACTCTGTGCCAGCAGCACATGCAACATAGCTTCCCCCTCTCGCTCTGCCTGTGTCGTACGCACAGTGACAGTAAAGCACGTCAACTGCACAAGTACTTTCCCCCCGCACGTGCACTCACGCACACATCAATACACCACCTGCGGACACTGGACAGCCCCGCAAAGTGACAGGGTGCTGATGTCCAGTGACCTCTACAGTGGCCTGAGGCTGAGAGAGAGAGAGAGACAACGAGAGGAGTAAAGTGCAGTGGAAGCAGCAACACAGAGGCAGAAATAGATGGAAAAATACAGTTGATGAGACAACAAACTGGAACTTTAGTTCTGGAGATGATACTCAGGTGGTATAACGCAGTGATGAAAGCATTTTAGGCGTGAAAAGAAGGATAAAAGAAAATGCCACAGAGAAGGTGGGAGAAGCTTTAACTGAGACTATAAAACACCAGAAATCTAACAGAGATTAAAGGTAAAAAAAAAAGAACAAAAGAAGATGATGACAGTGAGACGCAAGAGATGAAAGAAGTAAAAATGAAAGGAGGCAATATGTTGACATATGAGAAGCACACAGAAACATACAATAAGAGCATAGCGTGACATGAAGCAGACAGCCATTTGCAGCCTTGACCCAATGGTCCCCTTTATTTATGAATACCCCCAAATGGGACTGATTACACACACACACACACACAGCCTGCCTCTCCAGCTGCCTCTCACTTATTTGTGAGACAGATCACTCACTGGCAGGCATCTACGGCACTCTTGTTATTTTCTAAATTTACCCACTCAGACTGATCATCGTCCTGTATGACGATGTCCACTCTCGTCCACGCCGCTTGCCTCTCCTGCAGCCACCAAGAGCTGTTTTTGGCTATCTCCGTGGTGACCAGTGGGACGAGTATGACAAAAATAATAATCCTCTTTTAATGCGTGCTGCTCACGCACAACAGCTGGCGGTGCCCAGTCGTACACCATTACGGTGTGTGGAGGAGGAGGGCAGGAAGGCAAAACCCCCCGCCCATCCCGTCATAAATCCCACAGGATTTGAGCTGACCTGAAGAGCTGAGACATAAATGGGCGATGGGTCCTCTGTGTCTGGGTGTTTGTGCTGTTGGACAATGAGGCACAACAGCACAGTCGCAGCAAGGTCACAAGCTCACTCAGTGGTGTGCGACACTGAGCTGCTGTGAGCAAGGTCACAGGAGAGCATGGGCGGGTTGACATAATCTGTGGACAGAGAGCGTGTTTCTCTCTTACACAGTGCAAACATGTCCTCTTAAATTGAAAGAATCCACTCCCGGCCCCAGAGCAACAAAGATCAGGCACATTACTCAAAACACAATAGTTTGCATTGCAGTCTCATCTATTAAGGTGGAAAAAATAGCGTCGCTGCCTCCTCTATGAAGAATTTGACCCTGCGTGATTGTTTGATGGCAGTGAAAAAGAAGCTATTTCTCTTTGAGGGACTGACAACAACGCCTCACATTTATTTATGTTCTGCAATTGAGCTCCATTGTAGCAGGAAAAGTGTTTTAAAGTCATTTTTACTCTTTTTTTATATCTCGCAGCCTCCGAGTTATGTGCGGTCCATTTGGAGAGATGTTTTGAAACCAGTGTTTTGTAATGTTGTGAAATATGCTGTATTTCGCACACCTCATGTATTAGATGTGAATAGCCTGGAGTGTCAAAGTTGAAGCTACAATGCCCTGACGATTTTACTGCAAATACAGAGTGAGCGTTGAGATAGAAAGAAGGAGCTATGTTGAGAAAAAGAGGGGGTGTCTTGAGATCCTAAAACACAGCTACTGATCTATTACCGCCTGACTGATGGGAACACAAACAATCCAGTAATCTATTTTAATACATTTTCATCTCTTATTTTCTCGCGTGCATTGGTTTCATATTCTTGATGATTTTTTTTTAGTTTGTGTGTTTCTGTTGTTTTTATAGTCTACACATGTTCTGTCTTATGATCTTATCATCTGTGAAGCACTTGTCAACTGCACTTACCTGTATGAAAGGTGCTACAAAAATTTGATTGGCGTAATTTCAGACACACAGTTTAACTCTGCAAGGTGCCATCTCCCCTGAGCTGTGGCGCTTCTTGTGCTTTCTCCTCCTCTGGCCCCCACCGAGACAAGCTCACGGCTCACTACTGACCCCTTCTGCGCAGCCCGGGAGCACATCTCTCAGACAATGCTAATGAGCATCAGAACATTGTGTAAAATATTATTCTTTAACAACCACAAATGCTTCATAGTAAGCTGTATTAGACAGCCACTCTGAACTACCACTGAGACTTCCCGGGTGCTTGAGGGGAAGTCTCAAACACAGGAGGTCCTGTTCAGGGCCTCCTGCTATGCCACATTGCTGCATGACTGAATTACTCATAGCAACCTGGCTGGTTAAAGAAGGCTGGAGGCCCGACATCTAGGTCACTGCACATGGCTTACTGCACTTAAGAATCGCAGCATATTAACATCGGAACCATTGACACAGAAACACAATTTGCTTGGGACAGGAGGAAGGTGAAGTGTGTAACCTGTGATGAATTTAGTGAGGAAACGTGTGGCTTACCTTGGCTTCACATGTCTTGTGAACTGCAACCTTGCACTCTGCACACAGTAAGGAACACATTTTACTTTGACAGTCGGGGTGAGCTCATCTATGTCAAGCCTAGGTGCGTATCCATGCTCGTCAGTCGTGACTCTGGGTCTGGCGCCTGACCGGACCTGAGACCTGGACTCACCCTTGCAGAAAGCCCCGGGGTTGTCGATGTTCTGCTTGCACACACTGCACACCCGCTTCCTCTTGAAGCTCTTCTCCATGAAGGCATGGCTCCCTGCTTTGGCGAGCTGCAGACACAGTCAAAGCTGATCATCAAGACTGAAACCATATGAATGCCCTCACAAAGATATGCACTCTATTCTGAGTATAAATTCAGTCATATGAGTCTTCCCCATGCGTCTCAAAGCGTTTTATCTCAGCGTTGTTCCATCTGAAGCACTGGACGGTCGCTGTCTCCTGTGTCGCCCTAACTGCTGTACATTGAGCTTAGTCCACTAAACACACCTGGCATCCTGCTGTCTCATGTTTAACTTGTCCTCATTCTGTCTCAGTCTGAGGGCCAGCTAAGATGATGAAAAATAAGCAGCTTTCTGTGCTGCCACCCTGTCTAATGTGCTGCAGTAGATAGACTTGTTGTGTTAGTAGTGTCCTTTGTGATGCGGTCCCTACAGGTGTGTCTGTATTGGAAATATAGGATGGTTTACCATAAAATTTGGTACAGACATTCATGTTCCCCAGAGGATGAATTGTAATAAGTTTGATAACCCCCTGACCTTCCCTGTTGGCACAAACAAGGTGAAATTTCTATATTTGTCCAACACTATTTTCAAAACTAGTGCCATTCCTTAGCCTGGGCAAATGTTAGCATGCTAACACTCTAATCTCAGAGAGTGAACATGGTAATCATTGTACTCGATAAACATCCGCATGTTAGCATTGTCATAGTGGTGTTGCCATGCTGGAGTTAGCATTTAACTCAAAGCATCGCGGTGCCTAAGTACAACTATAACTACGATAAATGTACTTTCTGTTGACCTTCCCATAATAGCAAATCAAAATGCCTTAAGGATGTCTACATGCCAATACAATAAATACAGAAAAATGTTTAAATAAAATTCATATAATAACACAATAAAATATGCACCAACAATATGGCAATGATGTATTTAAATTGGCCAAAGCGATTAGGCAAATACTGTCTAATATTTAAGTTTTCTTAATTTTTGGTGTCATTCTAGCCTTATGGCTGGCAGGAGTAGCTGGGGTCTCTTCTTTTTGATGACAAGCTTACTATAAGTTTCCTTTCAACATTGCAAGGTGGCACCACATTGGACCATCATAGCAGCTGTGTAAACACGACATGTGAGCATCTGTGGGCAAAGCAAAGAAAGAGGCGAAGGTAAATCTGACACAGACAGATGCACTGTGACTGTTCCCTGTCTTCCTCAAAATGCTGAACTCTACAGATACTATATTATTGGCTGAAATATACTAAGGATGATAGAAGAGATATGAGAAAATAAAGCTTTAACCTTGGCTTAACTTCAACATGCTTCTTTTTGCACACACACACACACACACACACACACACACGCACACAGTCCCAATGAGGTTGTGTGCTCTAAAGGAAAATAAATGTAGCACCCTGAGTCATAATCCATGGATTTTTCTATTCATAAACCAATACTCAACTGTCCCAGTGAAAAGAAGTAGGACAATCTTTATTTAAAGTTATGGTAATGCCCTCCCAAAGCAATTTCTTCTGGCAGAATGGGAAGCACATTAAACCATTAAATCTTTCCTTGAGCAGAGAAGGAGGAAGGGCCTGGAAACAGGAGGGACGTTTATTTGTGTGTGTGTGTGAGAGAGAGGTGGAGGGCCAGAAAACAGCATAACCTGCACACACTGGTGTTTCTTTTCTTGTTAAATGGCTCGATGCATTTCTCCTTTCTTGAAAAAACATTTCCCAACTCTTTTTTTTTCTTTACTTTTCCAATGCCTGGGGTTTTCCAAACAGGAGGGGCATTGAATGTAACTCCGATTTGGAGTCACTCGCTCACAAATACTTATTTACTGACTATGTGACACCAGAGTCTCACTCCTCCCACCATCTTGAGTTGAGAGTGGAAGGAAACTCATTCTATTGACCGCAATGTATAATAAAACAGCCATGTCTCTAAAGTGGAGTGTACACAGTCTAAATCCATTATGACTTGGAATGTAAAATTAATGTTTTATGTAGCCCTACCTACCGTTTGTGTGGTTACATAATGTGGACAGAAATGCAGCTGACTCGCTCCGACTACACTTAACATCCCTCAACAAAACACATCTACGCAATTTGTGGCTTCATTCATTCAAAGCTGTTAAGGCTCCCCCCCAATAACATTCAATTTCGACTAAATTCAAGTGTTTTTTAATCCACCTGCGGTTGACACTGGAAGGTTTGTCAAGCAGCAACATTTAGATAAAGAATTAAAGCACCTCATTTGTCATTCCTGCTAACCACAATGTCATTAACTATACAGCCTTAAAGGAATAGGTAGAAATTTAGGAAATACACTTATTCCCAACAGTTAGATGAGGGGATCGATGCCACTTTTATGTCTGTACGCAAAATATTAAGCCGGCACCACATTTTTATTTTACTGAGGGCCTGATGTCCCACAGTTGGGTCCAGGGGGCGCGAGGTGTTTAAAATTGTTGGGACAGTGTGCTCCTCCAAATGAAAGGCATCACTTATATAATAAATTCACTAGTGCATCCATTTTTTTTTAAATTATGTCATTCTTTTGTCATCTCTGACAACTAAAACCCTCTCAGTTGAAGTGTTTATTTTGGCCACTGACTGGGACTGATGAGATGCTCACAGGCATTATGCTGCATGCATATATTGATCTTCTAATCAATACAGCATGTTCGCTGCTGTTATGATGAATGGAAGCTGCTATAAACTGTGTGCTAGTGTGTGTGTGAGTATTTATTGGGGTATTTATGAAGAGAGAGGGTGGACTGATGAACTTGACAAAAAGAGGGCATATGAGGGGAGAGGAGGATCATCGTCCCCTCCAGCCATTTGCATTTTAAATGTTATTACATAACTCGTGATTTTTGGAGCTTGATTCGATTGGACTTATGTAATGGCCCACTGAGTAGCTGTGTCCCCTCATCAACCGGACCGGAGCTCATGTGCAGGATTATAAGTAGAGTTTTCAGTAATGGCGCTGAGGAGTTAGTTGGACCAGACTCGCAGTAAAGGAGTCTTAAAAGCTATAAGTAACATCAATATTTCATATTTAAACCTCTTAATGTTAAGTATCTTATTATAAGTTTTAAAATTACCATGGTTATCATTATTACAGGAGTTAAAAATGCCAAAATAATATCAATAAAGTCACAGTTGAGTGCCATGTGACTAATTTCCTTTGCCATTTCCTTTGGGTCCACAAATGTTTTCCCATGTTTATTTGGGTCTTGTGGCTGCACATCTGAGTCAACTTGTAGTCCAGTCGAATAAAAATCATCAAAATGTGGCTTTTATAGAGACATGACATCCAAGCAACTCACTAGTATTCATTCAACCCAGTGCACCGGTAAATAAACCCAGTGCATCAGTGTATTGCAGAATGAGGTCCACCAAAGCTGACACTGGCTGTGTTAATCACTTTGAAGCTTACAGTGTCTTCTCAATCTTAAAGGTCCGCAGATTTTTTCAAGAGATGAACTTTTAACATTTGGCATCAACACCATTTTATCAGTTCCATGTTGAAACCACACCACATTACTCATCAGTTCAAACTAAACATGCAGCACGAGTCAAGGGCACTGCCTGGTGGACAAATGGTAGCAGTGCAGTTAAGTCTCAAACAAAGGACAGACATTTCTACTGTTAGAGATAATGTTGAAAACTCTAGACCCGGAAATGTAGGGGGAGGAAAGTCAACAAACACACACCCTCCTATTTAAATTATTCAAATCCTTTTCTCTGGAAGCTTATGGGACAGGCTGCTTAAATTATATGCCTCAATTTAAGTAGATAAACCCCTGATTAATGCAACTAATGACATTTAGGATTTCAGTGCATTATTTCAGGTTAAAGATGCTCATTCTATGCACATTTGACCTTAAGTTAAATATGAATGGTTTTAAAAAGGATTCTGTTTTTGTAGTGCTAACATCAAGCGTGACGAAAAGTTGGCCCTTAAAACCCCTTAAAAAACAACTTTATCAAAGCATGTTGTCAGCAGTAAGCTGGGGAGTTTAGCACTTAAGTTGATACAAACTTCGTGGTAATCATCTGTCAAATAATTATACATGGTGCATTTAATTTAAAACTTACAGATGAAATGACTCATGCATCTCAGTGTGTGTGTGGGTGGGGGGTGTTTTTACATAACCCTTACACTCCCCCCTAGTTGTTGTTCTTTCAGTACATTAGTGAACAGTGGAAGAGTAGAAGCAGAAATCAACAGTAAAGGTGGACACAACATTACAGTAAGAACACGTGCCACGTAACACAATCCAATGAAATAGCTGAAAACAGATACAATCATTGTGAAACTATAATGTTTACACTGACAGTGTTAGCACTTTGAATTTGGACCGACTGCATTGAAATGTAGGTGTTTGTGATATCGTGTCCACCCCTTTATATACGCTTGATACCAGTAAAGAGGAACTTTGGTTGAGTGGACACTCTCTCTCTCTCTCTCTCTCCAGAGGCTCCCGTGACAATCAGCAGTGATGCAGTATTGCGTTGCAGTATTAAAGAACCCCACCCCATTTGGATTTTTGCAGCCAAAGTCTGTGTCATTCTACAAGCATCTCTGACCGCTGCAGAGAGCCAGAAGCGCTTCCACTTCTAACATGGAGATGAGGAGAGGGTCAGGCGCCGACAGCAGCATAATGGATTTCTTTATGACTGCGGCTACATGAGCTTTTTCTTACTGTGAGGACAGCAGCAGTAGAGTTTTAAGGGTGAGATTATTCCAAAACAACTGATCTGTATTGACAAAGTAAATGTAGAACGGTTATCTAAAGCTGCGTGTCACATTAAATCATTTTTTGAGCGAACGGTACAACTATGTGACTCTGATGAGGATCATCTCTCTGATCACGTCTTTGCAATGGTGATTCCCAGCTTTTCTGCCACGTGTCTGAACGCATAAAAACATAGAATTTATAAAACATACACTGTGCTAATTAATTTAAATGGTAAAAATATACAGCTGCAACAAGCACACACACACACACACACACAGTAAAAGAAGACAGAGTACAGTCACACACCCCCTCTGCAATAAATACCTCAGCTTGAGTGTTTTTTTCAGTGACACTTTGCTGAGTCGCTGGTGATGACATGCTGGAGAGCAGGAGACGCATCCTCTAGCTTTGAGTAACACACACACACACACATGCACACACACACAAAGGCGTGCACGATCCCCTCAGGAAGGGACGGGAGCAGGTGGCGAGCTGGGGGTATGCTCTAGTTCTGGGAGGTTATTTATAACCTGCGTGCGTAGGGGGTGTCACCTCTAAACAGCCATTAAAATGCTGAAAATAGGTGGTGGGAATGAGTGTGCACGTGCACGTGTGTGTGAGAGGGCGAAAAATGAGACACCGCAAACAACATAAAGAACTCCTGGACATTTTGCATGTATGACACATTTCTTTCCTCCCCACTGCAGAGTCCACCCATTCAGTTGGGACTATGTTATCATAATTTGGCATGGTCACACTCACACACACACACACACAAAACGAAATTCAGACAGACACGCACAATCAGGGCTTTGGGGGATTTGAAGCCACATGTGATCTGAGTAATGTTTTTGTTCCAGCGAGATCCAGAAGTTCAGTGTGCAGCACCTCGCAGCAATGTGTCAAACTATATCACACATCACACATGTCATCACAGTTAGGTACATCTGGACAAACTCAAGTGACAATACTTTGTACTTCTTTGTCCTATTACTCTGACATACAGCATGCCGGAGTGTGATTTTCACTGACATACACATACTGGTGTGTTGCCTTAGTGCTAAACCAAAAGACACCTTATATTTTAGTCTCTATAAAAGTCAATTAGCAATTTGGCTTGCTCCTAAATCCATACATGTTCCTAAATAGCGCCAGCAGACAGGCAGACGGCGGGTCGGAACCGGACGGTAACTTACACCACTTCTTCTTGAACCTTGACCCCCGAGGGAGACAATTAAATTTAACAACGATCAAGTGGCTCGTCTGCACCACTTTGGACAGTCTACAAACATTGCTAGTGCATGCAGTTCATGCTTGTTGCAGGTCTAAGTGGAACCTGCAAAACACATGTTAATCCTTCGGTATGCAAGCATGTGCGGCACGAGATGCTTCTGTTCTGCTGAATGCTGAGGAATATTTCGTGAGCGAGAGAGAGAGACAGAAAACAGCTTTGGAGTCTGGGATTCATCTAATTTGGTTTCCTTTTGGCCGATGTCCATGACAAATATGCGGTAAATATAGAGTACAACAATTAAACAAAGTTCATCTTCTTCTGCTGAGTCACATGACAAACAATAAGGAGTATCAATGGCTGTTTGAAGCAGCTGCAACAGCAGCATGTACATCCCAAAATCTAGGAGCAGGATGTTCTTTTGCCCTTTCCCTTCAGCCACTAATGAACTCAACATACTCTATGATCTGTATGTGAACAACTGCAATGTTTACATATCCCCGAAGAGAGGTTATTCACTTACCTGAGCAAGTTGAAGGATTTCAGGATGTACCTCAGCGTCTGCCTTTATGGGGATTCCTCCTGCGTCAGCATCAGGTCTGTGTTTCTTCATCCTGCCAGTGCTCGTGCTGTGAATACACCCCATAGTCTTTCCCTTGTTGCGTTTACTTTCCTCAAATCTTATCTGCCCCCTCCAGTGCTTTAGGTCTGCTCTTGTTTTGCTCCTCTCAGCGCTTCATGTTTTGAAGGGGCCTCCTTATGTTTCTACGACAGCTAATCTCTTCCTCTCCAACGTGGTCCTTCTTACCCAGTGACTCCTCACACCTCCTGCCCCCTTCTCTGACAGCTCGTCCTGCCTTGAAATCCACCCCAGGTGACCTTCTTCCCCCTCCTTTCCCCTCTCCTCTTACAACCCCTCCAAGAAGTGGCACCAAGCACTGACCCTCCCGTCTCTCTCTCTCCTCTAACACTCTTCCCCGTCCCCCCCCACCCCCCGCTCTCTGGCTATCCTCACGCTGAAAGCATGCAAGCATACACTCGCCACCTTTCTCTTCCCTACCCCCTTTCCACTTGCCAAAACCTTCTCTCCTGTTCTCCCTCGCCTCTACAGACCCTCAAATGTCGCACTCTAACTCTCCGCACTCACAGACCCTCCAGTCTTCCCCTCTCTCTCTCTCTCGCTCCATCAGGCTCCTCTTGCTGTCTCTCCATGGGGGAGAAGGGGGCAGCTGTTTTGGCTTGTTGATGTCAGGCCCTTCCCCTTTCCTTTGGCTTCACTTCAGCCCCTCTCACTCTCTCCTTCCTCATGGGGGAGTGATTAGATAGAGCTTCTTTCACACACGTCATCCCTCTAGACTCTGTAACTTTGCACATGAGAACACACTGTAGTCTTGAGCCCACTGCTCCCAGCCAGGACTTTTTAAACTATGCTTGCCTGGGTTCTTAGTAAACAATGGGCACAAGGTCGAGAGTATTATTTTTTGCTAACCAGGATCTCTCCTCCACATTTTTAATATTCCCGCATCTCCCCTTGGATGTGAAAATGATAGACGTCATGACGTCCACCTCTGTTTGATAGGACACATGACACCAACATTAATGTCCTCTCTCGATTCCCTCGGTTGCTCTCTCCACTGGAATGAAAACAATGATAGGCTCTGTGCTTAAATCTGAGATCTGCTTCTCCCCTCATTAAATTCCTTCAGACTACAGCTCTCTCTATGTAACACACACACACTAACACACACACAACTGTATTTCCTCAAACTGAGGTCTCCAGACAAAATACTGCTTTAAGCTGGGGGTTTTAGGGTTGTGAGGGGAAAATCTCCAACAATAAGCTCTTTCTAAAAGCATGTTTTTAGCCCCCGGTTACACCATACAAAGCGGCCCTTGGTTTAAAGCGAGACAAATCCAGGGCTGCGAGCTAATTTAAGTGACAAATCATCAACGCGCAGTAAGTAAAATGTTCAGCAACTTCAGAGACGCCTCTGTGTTACAGCTCCAGTGACCACATCAGCAGACACGTTAAGTTGACAGCGATGGATTATACATATATAAAAATTTGTATACATGATCAGCACAAATTTCACTTGACACATCATCTAGGGGGCCTGGAGTGACACAAACTCCATGGTTGTGGCTTCCAAGTGGAGTAAGGACCCTCCTGCGTGGACCAGCAGCTGATTCACATGGCAACGGGGGGGGGGGGGGGGGCAGCAGTGGGGCGGGAAAGGGCCACACACCGTTACAAATTAAATTACAACTATTTAAAAATTGAGCATGAT
>JAVQJF010049485.1:0-12883 GCA_036023855.1 Gadopsis marmoratus
GATGACGCCCACCCAGAGCCTGGTTCTGCCTGAGGTTTCTGCCTGTTAAAGGCAGTGTTCCCTTGCCACTGTCTCCTAGTGCTGCTCACGGTGGAATTGTTGGGTCTATACATATAGAGTTGGTTTGGACTTGCTCTATATTAACAAGTGCTATGAGATAACTCTGTTATGATATAGCGCTATATAAATAAAATTGAACTGAATTGAATTGAAAAGTGCTGTGAAAACAGAAAATGGAGATGAAAATCAGTACAAAAACCAGGGACAGTTCGGCAGTAGCTTTTCATTAAATTATTATTCATTTTATTTATTATTTAACATTTTCAGTTTATATTCAGTAGAACCTGAACTATTATTCTATTCCGTTTGTTTTTGTTTATGTGTGTAGTTTTTATTCATTTATTTACCACTGACTGGCTGCCAGAATGAATTAGTTGCTTTTATTTTGAAATCAGTTCCTACACGCCCCTAACCGCAAAGCCCAGTGTCCCGTGTCTTTCACTGATCTGGAGTCAGTCTGCCTGGAGCCGTCTGCGGTGATTTGACGTGAAGATGCTAACTCTGGTGTTTACCGGCGTCTTAGCGGGACTCCTGGCTCTCCTCCTCCTCCAGAGGCGGACTTGCCGCTTCTTCTGGCTGGATTTGATTTATTACTGGAAACTTCGGCGGCACAGCAGAGCGCTGCAGGCTCGCGTGCAGCGAGGCACCGTCACGTACCTCGACTGCTTCCTCCACCGGGCGAGGAACAACCCAAACAAAGCCTTCATCATATTCGGAACGCAGACGCTGACATACCAGGATGTGGACAGGAGGAGCAACCAGTTTGCGAACGCGTTCAGGGCGGAGGGCTCCTTAAAGCAAGGGGACATTGTTGCCCTGCTGATGTCCAACGAAGCAGACTTCGTTTGTGTGTGGCTGGGACTGTGCAAACTGGGATGTGAAGTCGCTTTCCTCAACGTCAACGTTAAAGCCAAGCCTCTGCTTCGCTGCGTCCAGACTTGTGGCGCCAGGACGCTGGTGGTTGGCGCAGGTATTACACGTAGGAAGCTGGTCTCGGACCACAGAAGCTGCTCTGGGGCATTTAAAGTAACCACACGTTTCTATAGACAGTCCCGTTATGGGGCTGCAACACTCATTAAGGTCCGAAAGTCTGTTTTTTTTTGTTGTTTTTTTTTGTTTCGTAAAGTTTTATTGGTATATCATATCATATCAAAACACATTGCATAAAAAAGACATGCATGTTACCTTACCACAACCAATGTGTGCTGACTGTAAAGCCATCTTTAAACATTTAAAGCGTTTGTTTTAAAATCAGAGTCAGAAATGGCTTTACTGCCAAGTAGGATTCCCGTACAAGGATTTTGCTTTGGTGTGTTGGTGCGATAAAATCTTAATATAAAAAAATAAGTAAGATAAGATAAAACAGAGATAAATATTTGAAACAAAAACCAAACTATACAGTAATACTAATATGGATATTATACGTCACAGGTAAAACCTACAAGGGTAACTCGTTCCGCTCCCCCAGACAGGTTAGATCTCTCTAGATCTCTCGGGTACCATCATGGTGTTCAGAGGAGACCCTTTCCCTGTTGCTCCACCCCACCTGCCACACCCGGAGGGTCACTGCGTGTGGGCAGGAGTCTCCAGGAGACTCAGGGAACCTTGGACCTTGGGCTGACCTTGGCAGTGTATGTATCCCCTGTTATTTCCCAGGGCTATCACAGACGGCAGGTGTTTCAGGGCCTGGCAGCCCTGAGGGTCCTGCCATTGTTGAGTGGGGACCCTCCAAGCGCAGTTCCAGATGCCATCCTCGTCTCTGACTTTCATAGCCTGGCTTTTCGCACTGCAAAGTCTGCCCAGCCACAAACAGATGTCATCCGCATTCACTGTGTCATTAAACATTCAAAACCTTTGCTGAAGGGTAGGGTGACAATACAGTTTATCTCATCGGGTGTGAATTTTAATATGCTGGAAAAATCCAGATCGCGACATGGCCAGGACCGTGCCATTTTGTTCTTTAAATAAAAATCAGATGCTCTGGTGCCTCCGCATGCCGTCATGGTTGGCCGACATGGTGGAGGCACCACCAACTAAAAAATACTGAAAGGACTTACAACCCAAAAAGTTACCTTAAAACACCAACAGGGCTAGTAGTCAAGCTAAAACAAGCAATACATTGGTTAAAAGCGCTTACCTTTCCTTCTTTGGCTCGGTCAAGCTGTTCCTGCAGAGTCGAGGTGAGCAGTCCTCCGTGCCAATGAATTCCTTTTGTGAAAGCTTTTCAGCTACTGTTAAGAGTTGAAAAAGAAATCACTAGGAATAAAGAGAATATCCTTCCAAACAGCGGCAAAACACAAAGCTACAACGAGGCAAAGGGTTTTACCACCAGCAGGAGGCGATCGCTGTCTTAACCAAAAGACAGAGAAGCCATTAGAAAGTCTATTATAACCCACACTGTCATGGGTATAACACACATCTGTGTGTAGGGGAGGACAAAATAATAGGAACACCTTAATTCAGTCTGACACAACACCACAAACTACAGACTCTAAAATGACCATAGAGTGGAATGAACAGCTCTTTGCACATGTTTGTTTACTGGCCTTGACTATGTCTGATGAAGCAGCAGTGAGATAACCCATTGTGTCTGTTTATCCAGATTTGGTGTGTTTGGCGGAGGAGGTGCGGTCTGATCTGAAGAGGGACAACGTGGCTGTGTGGGTAGTGGATCATACGTCACCCTTCAAGGATTTCAACAGTTTACTAGATAAGGTGGAACACATGTCTGGAGAATCCTTAAGTGACCTTCCTAAAGTTGACTTGATGTCAAACTTTCTCTTCATTTTTACTTCAGGCACCACAGGTACTGCATGAGCATTGTATTTCAACAGTCCTTACATAACCTAAAAAAATCACTCATAAACTACATGTAAAGACATTATTGGAAGTATAAAAACAATGATCAAACACAAAGCAGCAGCTCCTGTTGCACAGGTCGTAATAATACTGTTCACAAGTGTTGCAGAGGAATTCCTAACAAGGTCCAGGCACACTGCTTTGTTAAAGTAAAACATTTGATTTAAAACCAGACCAATGCGTATTTACTGTATAGCGGGATGCCATCCTCCTCTGCGCACACACATTTCAATTTGTCCAATGCTTTAGTTTACGATCAAATAACTGAAAAACATTCCCTTCAGCCACAGTTGTACTTTCTGTTGTGATTAGTATAGCATGTTAACACACTAAACTAAGATGGTGAACCTGGACCAACCACATTTATTCCTACAATAACGTTGTCATTGTGTGCATGTTAGCATACTGACATCACCGTGATTCAGAGGCTTAGTCTTGTTTTAAATACTAATGGCATTCAGTCTTACGTTGATTATGTGCTGCAAAACATGGTCAGAGTAATAAAATTATTTGTAAAGCGGTTTTCTTACCATACTTAAACAAAGAACATGAGAGACAGTAATACATGTATACAGTGAAAAAAACAGATAGATAAATTAAATAAATGAGCTAGTATAATATAGTATAACATAAACAATTATCTCAGTCATGTCCTTCTTAAGCACATAATGCTTAATATCCTCAAAATAAAGAAACTTCTAACATAAAATAGGACATGTCCATTGAATTTGTTTAGCATATATTGCAGTTTGGCCATACATTGATTAAACAACTGTTGTGAAATGCGGCGAGAGTGTTCTAAATAACATTTTGAGGTTAAAATGTCACAGACACATCCGCGTGTGGACTATTTTTGCAGTAACTGGTGCCATTCTCTTCCAGGTCTCTCCAAGGCAGCCCGTGTTGGTCATCTGAAAGCCATTGGCAGTATGGCCTTCTTTAAAATGTGTGGAGCCACATCTGATGACATCATCTACATCACTCTTCCTCTTTACCACATGTCTGCTTCCCTGTTGGGGATCGGAGGATGCATACACCTTGGTAAGAGCAGCTGTACTTCAGTCGATGTAGAATTTAAACTCAGCCTTTGGAGTAGGAACTTACCCCCCAGTGTCCACCAGGCGCACTGCGCTGCGTTCCACCTCTACCTATAGAGAAGATAGGAAACAGAGCAACAAGCAGGGCAGGAGAAGCAGAGGGACCATCAACCTATATTTATTGAAAATTGAAAATGAAATTGATATATAACAATGTACTTCATAAGTGATTGCTTTGTCTTATACATACATATAGCAAAAATGTTTTTCTTGTTATTTCTCCTCCAAAGTCTGTGAAGCAGTAGAAGGAAGGCTGCACCTTTTACACATACCTGCACTTTCCGGATAATCAATTTGAAAGCACTCTTGACAAACAACTATTTATCTGTTTGTTAGTGCTGCTTGCCTGACAACCTTATAAAGGTCACTGCACCAAGCCGTTGTAAGTCAAATAGCATGTAATCCCCCTAAAGCCACAAGTTGTTGTTTCTAGATTTCTGTTTGTGTACACATTGGACAGAGCCAGGCTAGCTGTTTCCCCCTGCTTCCAGTCTTTATGTGGGGCGGCTGTCTCAGAGGGTAGTGCGGTCGTCCTTTGACCCCAGAGTTGGTGGTTCGTCCTGCTGAAGTGTCCCTGGGCAAGACACTGAACTCCAAGTTGTCCCTGGTGGAGGCATCGGTGTCTGAATGAGTGAAATGAACTACTGTTAAAAGCTTAGATTACTGTTGCAGCGCTTTGGGAACCATTTCAAGGGTTGAAAAGCACTATATAAGTAAGAGTCCATTTACCATGCTAAGATAGGCTAACCATGTCCTAACTCCACACAGTCATGGCAACGTACAGTCAAATATCATGGAAATAAAGAAAAAAAAATGTGTTTTCCAAAATGTTGAACTATACAGTCACTTTAATGATTATAATGACAAAATATTCGTAATTTTTGCCAGCTGCACTTTTACAGTTAGAAATCATACACATTGGAAATTATGATGAAATTGATGAATGGGTTTATCATAACCAATATGCCATTTGCAGTATCAACCCTAACTATGAGACAGTGCTAAAACAAATTTTAGATTTTGTCCTGGCAGTCTTTTGTAATTAGTGCATAATGCACTGCCTGTTCGGCAGTTGTCGAGATAATAGAAGGATGGACATACAAAAAGACGGATTCCTTCCTTTATAGTTTTTAGTTGGTTGGACCTTCACCCAGCTGTGCTTTCCTTGTGGCAACACATGATCCCGACAACCATAAACAACTCCTGGAAGATTTTCCATTGTTACTCAGTACTTTAAAAAAGGTCCAAGGCCAATGCTGGAGGAAACCATCACGGTGGTGGATATCCTTTTAATAGGCCTATAAGGAATTCTCACTTCCTCACATACCAGGAGAAAAGGCTGAAACAAAGCAGAGGAAATTTCACACTACAGCTCCAGCTATAAATAATTTGTATGGTATTGTTGGACATGTAGTATGTATCAAAAATCTGAAGTTGTTAGCAGCGTATATAGTCTTACACTACTTACTGTTTGACTTGCCATCTTCTCTCTATATTCTCTCTTGGATCACAGGTGCAACATGTGTGTTAAAAAAGAAGTTTTCTGCCAGTCAGTTTTGGAAGGACTGTGTGAAACACAATGTGACCGTGGTGCAGTACATAGGAGAGCTCTGTCGATACCTCACCAATCATCCCACGGTAAGATTGACAACATACAACATGTCATCCTAAATTCTAACATTTGACTAGAAGTTTAAGGACACTGTAGTGGCCCCTAGAGGCTGCAGTGTTCTTGATATTCAATAATATAATTGCCATCCAATATGATATTAGGTTCATATTGGATGGCACAAATCTATAACAAATCTGTGCCTCAGAGAAACTGGATGTACCAACAGCTGAAGCACAGTGATGGAGCTAAACCACTGTTTTGTTAGGTATTATCAAAATAAACATAACCCATCCTGCATTCCGGCTGCAATGTCACAAATATATTGCAGAGAGAGAGAAAGGGAGGGAATTTATTTGGGGTTTCCCAAGCGATTAAAACGATCTGAAGCCCTCGTGCAGTCAAGTCATTTCATTATATGTGTAAGTGCGATACACATATCTGCCCTGCGATAAGTCCTCCAGCCCATACGACCACATAGGTCGTTTGTTCCTAACCTCTGATGCGACACACAGGAGCGTTGCCTAAATTAGTGCCCCAACCAGTGGCAGGAGACAGGACTCTAGCAAACGACAGATTAGGTCATTTGCTAATGACTCCGATAACAACATAGGAGAGCCTACATTATGGACGATGGATTGTTGATGCGTCATTGGACTAGTGGTGCCCTGGATCACCTTGACCGGTGTACAACTTACCAGGCGGTGGTGCCCGCGGCCTAGCGATCTCAGGCACTGTCATTTGCTCATGACCACAGCCAGCGCATAAGAGTATTTCCAAAAAAGTAGGACTGTTCCTTTAAAAAGTAAATACTGCTTGTTAAATCCAAGTCTTATCCTGCCTCCAGGTTCCAGAGGAGAGAGCTCACACTGTTCGGTTGGCAGCAGGAAGTGGTCTCAGGTCAGATGTTTGGAAGGAGTTTGTCAAACGCTTTGGTGGGATCAAGATCAGAGAGGGTTACGGCTTGACTGAGGCCAGCATCGGCTTCCTCAACTACACAGATGAGATCGGGCCAATTGGGAGGGCGAGCTATTTCAACAAGGTAAATATCAAACATTTAGTTAATGTTTCTGGACCTTGGCACACTCTTGGCGGCACAATATATTAACTTACATTACTGCTTTGTCATGCTCAAAACATCTCTTCCGCCTTTTTTAAATTTCCCAGAGATGGATCACTGTCTGTAAAATTCTGACAAAATATTTCCTCCTCGGCAGAATTGTCACTCAAAAATATCCAGTTGTATAATATCCACTTTTACTGGAAACAAGGATCTGTTTTGGGCTAAAAACCATCATCATCATATTATACAAAGTAATTGTATTCATGAATAATATTATGAATACTGATTCAGTTACATTTTAAATTCAAATTAAATTTTTCACACGCTGAATTGCACAAGTACAATGTGCAGTGAAATGCTTGCATGCAACTTTAAGTAGTTAAAGGGATCAACTGCAAAAAATGAAACAAAGGAGCTAATATGTAAACAATAAACAATATGTATAAGTGTAACATTTTCAATGAGCAAAATGGCAACATAGATATAATGGAACATTATAAAAAGCAAAAACATCTGAGAGTGTTAAGTGTCTTATGTCTACAACATATACAATGGCGGTAGTGTGCTGTACAGTTTAATGAATGGGGATGTATAAGATCCCTGGTAATATAACCTATTTGTCAGACAGGAACTGCTAATCAGCTCACAACTAACTTGTCATTCCTTCTTTTTCAGCTTGCTATGCCCTTTGAGCTCCTGAGATATGATCCACTAACATACGAGCCTGCCCGAACAGACTCTGGAAGATGCATACGAGCACAAATAGGTATTTGAGTCACATGCAAAGTGCTGTATCATGAAAGTCATTCCGTCTGTAGTACATAGCTGCATGAACAGAGCTCCCGTGTCCACTAAATGTGCATCCTGTTTCTGTGCGTAGGAGAGGCAGGGATCCTGGTAGCACCTCTGACAGCTATGAACCAGTTCTTGGGCTACGCTGGGAACAAGGTCCATTCTGAGAAGAAGCTGCTCAGAGATGTGTTCAAAGCTGGGGACGCCTATTTCAACACTGGAGACCTCTTGCTCCGCGATCACAGGGATTTTCTTTACTTCCGTGACCGCATCGGAGACACCTTCAGGTACAATGCAACCTTGCTAAGATATCTGTGTTTCAGTTTGTTGAGAATGAATATACACAATTGAAATTGGTGGTGTCATATTGAATAGAAACCCTTTACTAATGGTATCTAACTGAGATAAGTCAGCATCCAACACACTGCCTACACCTGACATGTTTCAGCTGTGTTTCTCACTCGTCTGGCTCGTGCACATTTGACAGAACAGATGTACTTTTTTTATTTATTTTTTTACAGTTTTAGTCAAACAGCTGTTTCTGTGCATTTACAGTACACCTGCATCACACACATTTCTTCTGATCCAGATCCAGATACAGGTCACATATTGATACTATGGGTGCTTCTCGTTTGTCTTTGTTGTCTCCTTGTTTCCCTCAGTTGCACCTTTAACTGCTGTTCCTTGTTCCCTTGGACTCATTTGAACATAATATGACATACTGTCCTAATAGTAATATGGTCACACAGTTATCACTGCCAATGCTATTAGGCTACTTTTTCTTAATGTCAACCCACATATCAAAACGGAAAATCAAATATTAGTTTCTGCGTATTGTTTCTTAAAAGTAGGTGTTTGACAAACATTTACACATCAACAAACCTGACCAGTGTGGACAAGAGAGACAATTGAAGGGACCAGCAATGCTTGACACAGACTTGTATGAGCCTAACCTATCCTGCAATGCAAATGAGCTATATATGGCAGCGTTTTTCATCATCAGATTATTCAGGTTATGGTAAAAATATTTGACAATTTATAGGAATAATTTAGCAGCCTAAATATCAAGACAACAGGCAGCAGTGATGGCATGTTCTGCATAAAGTCTACACTCAATCACGCAATAATGAATGGATTTGGGAATACAGAAGGAAACCCAAACAAAAATCAACAAAGAAATACAAATAAATCAACAACAATTTAAAATAATAAGACACATTTTCCGATTGATTGCATTATGTTTCGGTGCTCACTCCATGGGACCAGGCCAAACAATTTGCCAGACAAAATGGTCATTATGAAGAGTTCTGAACACAGTAGCCCAAAACCTTGCTCGTTTAGAGCAGTGCCAGAACACATGAACTAAGTCTGCCTTTGCAGTATGACATTGTTCACATATTTTTTTTTCTTGTCATGTTGAAGCAAAAATGTGAACAAAATTGGAACTGCAGAATGAATTGACTGAAATTGACCAGACAGAAGAAGAAGGCTCTCTCTCCCTCTGGCTTTGTTTATTGCTCATTCCATTTTTAATCTAACGTCTCATTTACGTGTCATATAATATCACATAGCTATTATGTGGCGTGAGGAGGCAAAAGGACATGTTTGTAGATGAAATGAACCGAAGGGCTGTGCCCAAACCAGTACAACAGCGTCCTCTGGTCTCCCGAAAGGTTAATAGTACAAAAATGTGATTATTGCAAAGACACACTGCTGTTATTATGATGGTTGTTATACAGGAACTGAAGATACAGTATATTCATTGTAATAAAAAAATGTGTAATGTATATTTTAATGATATTTGTATGTTTAAATTAAAATTGGTTATTTCAGGTTTAACTGTATCTAACCTTGTGTCTACAGATGGAAAGGAGAGAATGTTTCCACCACAGAGGTGTCGGAGGTTGTAGGTCTTGTTGATTTTATCCAGGAGGCCAACGTCTACGGAGTCACCATACCAGGCCTGTGGAAGTGCTACACTGTGATTTATAATACTATGGTGCCATGGTGTCTGATTTGTGAATGTGTTTTTGATTTTCTTCATTTGTTATAGATTAGATTTTTTTCAGTTTGGTATAATACAGTTGTGACGTAGGTGAAGTTATTCCAGGTGTCGCAGGGTTCCGGAAGTAAAAGCGGAAACTAATTCCAAAGTTTAGCTGTAGCACATGCCGACTTATGCCGACCTGAATCGACAGCTCTGTGTGGCACGTAAACACAATACCATGTGTACCAGCAGTATCATAAATACTATTTTTCACACAGCTTGTCACATCAGCATCAGCTGACCATACCGATGGCCTCATATGCTACCTGCACACCAGTTAATCAGGTTTCCCCACCCTTGCCGCTTATGTAAAAACACATCAGGAAATAGAGCACAGCCAATGTGAGGGGCTGCATTGGTAGAGGGGTGTTGTTTCAAGTAAGACAATGGCGGTACTGTGGCTAGTTTGCTCTTGTTCATTTGCTATGAGTTGGTGACTTGTTCCAATCTGTGGTTGCAGGATATGAAGGTCGAGCAGGTATGGCTGCTATCGTCTTAAAACAGGATCACAAATTAAATGGAACAACATTCTACAACCATTTAGTAAAAACACTTCCTGTATATGCCTGGCCATGGTTTCTCAGAATTCAGGTAAGTCGTGCAGGTATTCATTAAATTAAGTATGTATTTTTAAGTGTAAAGTTATCTTGCCTGTGTTTTCAGACCTCTGTGGATGTGACGGAGACCTTCAAGCAACAGAAGGTGAAGCTGGTCCAGGAGGGGTTTAATCCGGACATCACCCAGGATCCCCTGTATTTCTTAGACGTCTCTCAGAAGGACTACATTCTCCTGACTGTATCTCTATATCAAGACATTGTGTCTGGAAAGATCATTCTATAAACATTGTACGCCAAGTTAGTGTAGGAGTACTGATAGTCATTCACCGAACATAGAAAGATGAGTTAAGTACTATAATCCATGTTGTTGCCACATTTCCATTTGTCTGTACTTAAATTGGATTTCCTGCCGACCAGTCCAGGGTGTACCCTGCCTCTCGCCTCTCTCTATCGCCTCCAGCCCCCCGCAACCCTCGGAGGATAAGCGGTATAGATAATGTATTTATGTACTTCAATCGCTGGTTTGTAATCAGTGTCACAGTGAGGTGTTTAAATTGCAGCCTCTTCAAACAAAGCTGTACTACCCCCTTCCCACAGTTTGCATATTTGCATTGAGTTGATGCAACAGATAAACATCTGGAGAGAAAGAAAGGAGGATAAATAATAATTTCAAATAAAATGTTTGTAATTTTGAAAAAACGAAATATCCCACTTTACACAGTGATGTCAGTTTGCTAATTTTCCTAATCTATCACATTCCTTTTAGTCTTTTAAAGGTGTATTTTAAAGAAGGCTTAAAAAAACAATCAATTTTGCACTTAAATCTGTATGTTAATTATTCCATTGACATTAGCTCAAATTTCAGTTTATGCAATTCCACAATTGTAGGTGGTGTATCGGTTATCAATCCAGTATCCACAATTGAACAGCCGTCTGTAATGACAGCCTTTAACATAAGAACTGGGTAAGCCGAGAAGCACAACCTGAACTTCAGTGTCAATCTGGAATCTCATTTCTTTTTAATAGAACTTAATCCCACTTGTGTCTGCTTAACTGTCTTTATTTATTTTGTGTCTCTGGTTAGTTAATGGAAATTATAGTTTTGATAAGTTAGTATATGATTTTGTATGTTTCACAAGCCATAAGGTCAGAAATTAGCAGGAGTTTTGATTGCGCAGGAAAAAAAGCTTTTTTTTCACATTGCACCAGATGTCACATATGGGAGTGGGCTTCACTGACCCTTCCACAGGGTCTCGGGGTGCTGGACTTGGGGTGAAATCCATGCATTGTGAGGAGCTTCCTGGTCTTTACATCGGTGGCCTCTATCTCCTCTCTTGGCCAACTTATTATTCCAGCAGTGCGGGCGTTTTAATAGCTCTGTTCTTCCCATTCAGCTGATTTGTCAGGACTTGCCTTACTCTCTGGAGGAATTTGGCTGTGGCTGATTTTCTTGCAGCCTGGGCATGGTTCACATTTGCTTGCGAGTAGGAAGTAGCTGTCCTGAATATCTGCCACCTTCTGTTAGTCTTCTCCCTTCACTTCTGACTGCCTTCCCTCTCTTGGATATCATCCAACCACATTTATAATTTTACCCTATGCACCTATTGAATTTCACCCATTTTTGTGCAAAGCCATCTTCCTGTTAAATTGTGTTCTGATTTTATGCTGAATGATGTAGAAGCGCTGTGGGTTCAAGTCCATCTACCCCATCTAAAACCAATAGTAGTAGTTTGCTTCTACAGACCTCCTGATTGTGATGCTGACTATCAGAATGTGAATCAGAATCGGCATGTACAAGGGATTTGACTCCAGTTTTTCATTGCTCTCAATGTACTTACAGAAATAGACATATGTATGTACAGCTAAGGACAACAAGCTCGAAAAGGTAAACATTAAACTACTAGGTAGATAAAAATACATAAATCGTGTGTATATTTATGAAATATATTAAATAAATATGATTAATGTTGCTTTATATACATGAGGTAGGTGGATTTGAACGTATATACAGTATGCACAGCGTGTGTAGATTTGTGTTTGATATTTACATGTCTAAAATCGATTTAAGCAATAAGAAAATATAATTTACACGTACAGTGGAAGTTTGTGTCACAGGGATTGTTCCTGATAATGCGAGATTGATAAGTGTTAATCAGAGTAATGGCCCGTGGGTAGAAACAGTTTTTGTGTCTGGTTGTTTTGTACACTGTTCTGTACCCGCCCCTGGGGGGCACCAGTTCTGATTGTCCGGGTGCTGGATGTGATGCTCCCCAGCCTCATCTGCTGCCTCCTGTCTGTCAGGAAGCTTGTAATCCACTGGCAGGTGGGCTCTGGAACAGAGAGCTGTATCTGTATGTCTGGGATGATGGTTTTGAATGCCAAGCTGAAGTCCACAAACAGGGTCCTTGCATAAATGGAGAGTCGTCGTGTTGCAGGATGTAGTGCAGTCCCACGTTGACTGCATAATCCACTAACCTGTTTGCCCTGTAGGCAAACTGCAGGACGGCCTTTTGTTGAATTGGATGGTATGTTTTTAACTAAGCGCCAAGATATTAACTATAATAACTTCTTTATCGACAAGATGAACAATCTGAGGCAGAGCCTAGGAGGTACTCATTGTAACCCTGGTGAACTAATAAAAATATAAGGAAAAAATGGATGGTAAAAAAAAGTTTATATTCCAACTAGAAAAATTGCATTTCCTGCAGAAAATGCGTGTGAATGCTGAAAAGCTGAAAAGCTGTCGCTAAACTGGATAGCTGTGCTAAACACTGCAGAAAATGCACAAATATGAATTGC